>CABHPH010107214.1:0-26337 GCA_902168325.1 Peromyscus nudipes | reverse complement strand
GAGAGAGAGAGAGAGAGAGAGAGAGAGAGAGAGAGAGAGTCATGTAGCCCAGGCTGGCCTCAGATTTGCTCCATACTTGAGGATGACCCTGAATTCCTGCCCCTCCTGCCTCCATCTCCCAAGTGCTGGGATCACAGGCTTGCACCACCATGCCTGGTTCACAAACATGCATTTACAACAGCATCTAGGAGCTCAGTCATTGTGTGACGGCACCTGAGATCTGTGTGGTTCTGACTCCACCATCACCAACACCGTTGTTTCCAGGAAGGACTTGACAGAGCTCCCCGCCCTGCTCATCCAGCAGTAAACAAACATCTGTCAACAGGAGTGCATACCAGGTATGGTCATGGGCTGGTAACGCATTGAACAAAGAAGACGGAGTTCCCAGATCAGCTGGGGGCACAGACAGTGAACTAGAAATTAAACACCACATGACCCACTTGAGGAAAAGACCATGGCACCATGGACATAGGTGACAAGAAGACCTAACTTTGACAGAGGGCAAGCCAACCTTACTACAAGCTTTCCTTTTCCCTTCCTTCCTTCCTTCTTTCCTTCCTCCCTCCCTCCCTCCCTCCCTTCCATTTTCTTTCTTTCTTTCTTCCTTCCTTCCTTCTTTCTATCCTCCCTCCCTCCCTTCCTTCCTTCCTTCCTTCCTTCCATTTTCTTTCTTTCTTTCTTTCTTTCTTTCTTTCTTTCTTTCTTCCTTCATTCCTTCTTTCTTTCCTCCCTCCCTCCCTTCCTTCCTTCCTTCCTTCCTTCCTTCCTTCCTTCCATTTTCTTCCTTCCTTCCTTCTTTCTTTCCTCCCTCCCTCCCTCCCTCCCTTCCTTCCTTCCTTCCTTCCTCCCTCCCTCCCTGCCTTCCTTCCTTCCTTCCTTTCTTTTTTTTGTGTGTGTATGCATGTGTTTCTCAACCTCCATATCAGATATTTACATTATGATTCATAACAATAGCAAAATTACAGTCATGAAGTAGCAACAAAATAATTTTATAGTTGGGAGTCACCACCACACGAGACCCTGTATTAATGGGTTGCAGCATTAGGAAGGTTGAGAACACAGTATATGTGTGTTTATGTGTACATACATACTGGTGAATATGTACATGTGTGTTTGGAGGTCAGGGGTTATGTCCAGTGTCTTCCATTATTTCTCTTCATTTTATTTTTTGATTCAGTGTCTTTCATTGAAGCCAAAGCTCACCAACTGATAGCGTGGCTGGCCAGCAAGTTCTGAGGATGTTTCTCAGACCTATAGTATAAAGTCTACTAATTACATGGATCTCTGCTTTGGTGGGGTGTCTGTTCAAGTATTTGTCCTGGTTTTAAAGGATTTTAATGCAGGTGTATGCGTGTATGCCACGTGTGTTTACATTTCTTTGGAAGCTAGAAATGGGTGTTAGATACCCTAGAGCTAGAGTTACAGACAGGTGTGAGCCATTCAACATGGGTGCTGGGAATCAAACCTGGGTCCTCTGGCAGAATAGTCCATGCTCTTAATTAACTGCTGAGCCATCTCTACAGCCTCTTTTTTGAGTTTTAAGTTAAGTTGTTTGACATACAAGTTGATTTAAAAGCTGGAATTCCAGCTGGGCATGGATGCATGCGTCTGTGATTCTCAACTGCTTGGGAAGTTTAAGCTCAGGAGCTCAAGGCCAGCTTGGACAACATAGACTTCATCTCCACAATTAATAGAACTCCCTCTTTGCTAGCTCTCTTTCTCTCTCCTTCCTTCTCTTTCTCCTGTGTCTCTTTCTTCCTCTTTCCCTTCCTATATTCCTTCTTTTTTCTCTCTCCCTTGGTCTTCAAAACTTCTTGACATAGCCCAGGGTGTCCTGGTGTTCTCAATCCTCTTCCATCAGCTTCCTGAGTGCTGAGATTACAGGTGTGGACTGCCATGCCTAGCTGATAGAGAATGAGTTATAAATAAGATACGAACAAAAACATAAATTCAACAACATAAAACCTAAAAATTTTAGTAGAGGAAAATGCATAAACTAAGCTAAAAAGTCAACACATTGGGGAAAATATTTTCAAAGCACATCTTCAACAAGAAAATAATATCTAGAATACCTAAGGCACCGGTAAAATAGATAAGAAAAAACAGAATATTGGTTTGTTGGGGTTTCTTTTTCTTTTTTTTCTTTTTCTTTCTTTTTTTTTCTTTTTTGGTTTTTCGAGACAGGGTTTCTCTGTGTTGTTTTGGTGACTGCCCTGGAACTGGCCTTGAACTCACAGAGATCTGCCTGCCTCTACCTCCCATGTGCTGGGATTAAAGACATGAGCCATCACCACCCAGCCAGAATATTGATTTTTTTAAAGTTTTATTGTGCATATTGGGAAGGTGGGGTACGTGTACATGAGTGCAGGTGCCCATAGAGTTCAGCATAGAGTGTTGTATCCTCTGGAGCTGAAGTTATAGACAGTTGAGAGCTGCCTGACATGGGTTCTAGGAACCATGGGTCCTGACGATCAGAGTAATAGACGCTCTTAATTGCTAATTCATCTTTCCAGCCCCAAGAGTATTGAAAATTCAATAAAGGTTACAACCAATCAGTTCATAGCAGAGGGTACTCAAAAGGACAACAGAAGCATAAAAGATGCTAAACCTAAAGATGTAGCTCATTTGGTAGAGTACTTGGCTAGTATGCACAAAGCCCTGGGTTTGATCCCTAGCATCACATAAAACCAGTCTTGGAGATGAATATCTGTAATCCCAGTACTTGGTAGGAGGAGGTAGGAGGATCAGGAGCTCAAGGTCATCCTCGGCTACATAGTATGATCGAGGATATATGACCCTGTCTCAAAAATAAATAAATAAATAAATAAATAAATAAATAAATAAATAAATAAATAAATAATAGGTAAATAAATAGGTAAATAAATAGGTAAATAAATAGGTAAATAGTACACAAACTGACTCATCATGGAGGCAGTGCAAGTTCAAACATTGTAATGGGCTGGAAGGATGGCTCTGCAGTCCAGAACAGTGTGTTCAATTCCCAGCATCCACACAGCAGCTCACAACAGTCAGTAACTCCAGCTCCAGGTGATCCAACTTCTTCTGACTGCCAAGGGCACCAGGTACACCAAGTGGTACCCAGGCATGCATTCAGGCAAAACACCCATGTACATAAAATAAAAAACAAAAAACAATTACAACAACAAATTACACTCATCAACTTTGAAAAATGAACAGGAAAAATGCTTGCAAATGTTTGTGAAAACGTAGTGGGATGTTTTAGATGTTGTTCTTGGAAGTATAAATTTTCACCATTACTTTGGTGACTTGTGGCAACACCTAATTAATGTGGAGCTGTGTATACCCTTCAGTCCTGCAGCTCCCCTTATGGGTACACACACTAACGAAGCTCATGTATGGACATTGACACCTGGAATCATGTTTCCCTCTGTGGAACATTCTAGAAGCAAGGTGTCCAGTGTGATACTGCTTATAAACAATAAGACATGGAAAACACTTACATTTCTACTTAGGCAACAAAATTCTCAGTGAGGAAAAATAGAGTGATCAATGAACTTACGGATCTGTGGAAGTTAATTTAGACATGCAGGAAATACCACATTGATATATTTCTGTGAGTAAAAGAAGTGACAGAAAGCCAAAAGCTTTAATGTTAAAATAAAAAGTAAAGCCAAATCCAGGCATGAAGGCACACATCTGTGATCCCAGCACTGGGGAGGCAGAGGCAGGAGGATTGAGAATTTCAGGCCAGCTTGGGAAACACAGCCAGATCCTGTCTCTAAATAAATAAATAAATAAATAAATAAATAAGCACACAATATTAATGTGGACCACTCTAGGTAAGTACCAATGTAATAACTTTTTACTAACGTGGACAGCAAGACAGGGATCACCTTCAGGATAGTATTTTATCTGACAAGAAAGAGAAAATGGGATGGAGGCATCTATACTTGTATCCTTTTTTCTCATGTTTGAAAGTACCTGGAGCAAATGTGTTAACAATCATCAGAACAGGGAGTTAGAGTTGTTTTCCTGGAACATCCTAGGTGGTCGGCGGCATCAAAATGAACATCTGCCTCCCAGCCACCAGTTGTCAGAAACTCACGGAAGTGGATGATGTGTTCAATACAAACTTAGTATTTTCTATGAGGAGTGCAACAGCCACGGGAGTTGCTGCTGATGCTCTGGCTGAAGCGTGGAAGGGTTATGCGCTCTGAATCGATACTGGGAATGACAAACAAGGTTTTCCCATAAAGCGAAGTGTTTGACCCATGGCAGAGCACATGTGCTTTTGAGTAAGGGGAATTCTTGTTATAGACCAAAGAGAACTGGGGAGAGGAATTGCAAGTCTGTTTGAGGATGTGTTGTGAATGCCACAGTGTTCTCAACTTGGTTATTGAAAAAAAAAAAAAAAGGAGAGAAGGATCTTCGTGGACTGACAGATACTACTATGCCTCAGCATTTGGGACCCAAAAGAGCTGCATAATCTGAAAACCTTTCAATCTCTCTAAAGAAGATGATGTGTGCCAATATGTTGTCAAAAAAAACTCTTAAACAAAGAAGCTAAGAAACCCAGGACCAAAGCACCCAAAATTCAGGGTCTTGTGACTCCTCCACGTGTCCTGCAACACAAACACTGATGTATTGCTCTGAAGAAACAATGCAATAAGAAAAATGAGGAGGCTGCTGAGTGTGCTAAACTGTTGGCCAACAGCATCAAGGAAGCCACAGAAAATCTCGAGGAAACAGATTAACAAGAGACGTAGGCTGTCCTCACTGAGACCTTCTACTTCTAAGTCTGAATCCAGTCAACAAGTCTTTAAAAGTAACAAATAACAGTGTGGTAGCATCTAATCCCAGCATTTGGGAGGCAGGAGCAGGTGGATCTCTGTGAGTTCGAGCCCAGTCTGGTCTACACAGTGAGTTCCAGGACAGCCAGGGCTATAGAGAGAGATCCTGTCTCAGGAAAACAAAGCAAGTAAACAAGCAAACAAAAATGAAAAACCAAATAAATGATTAAACCTTTTTTTCCCCAAAAAATAACATTTTATTTCAGAAGGGTCTCTTTACTTCCCAGTTATGAGGAAGATTTGCTTTATAACCAAATCAGTGAAGCTAAGCTGCATTCTGTACTGAGATATGGGAGACCAGGAGACTTTACTGTGCTCAAGTCACATTATTACAGTAAGTGTTTAAGGAGAAACCAGTTAACATGATACATGTCCCTACTTTGTCCTAATGATGTAGATGAAGAAGTCATCATAATAAATTATACAAACATATATTTGTTTGGAAACTGTAAAAATAATTATAAAAAATACCTACACACACATATTAAACAGACATACCACTATAGTATGCTTAAAAGAACACGAAACAGTAAGGAAACATGTCAAATGTTTTCTTACAAACATATTGCTTTTAGTCATACAGTGAGTGGGAAGAGCCTGTGCTCCTCTCCCCCACCCACTTCAATGTTAAGAAAATGTAACTTCATAGGAAAACTTGGTGCCCGTTAACTCTAACAGTACTTACTTCAATACACTCGGTATTGAAAATGAAATGACTCTTTCTTTGTTTGACATGCTTTGCCTTCGTGTGTTCAGGTCTTGGTGATTCCAGAACATGACAGAGCCATGTTTAGATGCATATGATCCTCAGGCAAGCAATAAGTCCGAAATCTTATGGGGATCAGTTTTCTCCACGTGGTAACTGGTGGGACTTACTGTAAAGGAAATGCTCATGCTAGCAGCAGCGCCTAAGCAAATGCAATTTCCCTTGTCCACGTGAGGCAAACCCTGGCCCCTCAGCGTATCACGTCCACCGAAACAGGCAGAGAATGAGCCACTCAGTACCATTTCCTGGCTTGCTGGAAAGCTGTTTGGGGATTTTTTTTTTAAATAACAAATCCTTTTTATTCAAAAAATATTTAATTTAAAGCAATATAATTTAAGTTTATCTCTCCAGGTGTTTTTGACTGAGTTGGTGTCTGCACACCATGTGTGTGCCTGGTACCCTCAGGCCAGAAGAGGGCAAAATGGACAGACCTTGACTAGACCCTGAAAAAAATGAAGGAAGAAAGGACAGAATGGTAGATACGTGCCTTGCTGGGTTCTGTTTTTGTTTTTGTTTTTTTTTTCTTTTGAGACAGTGTCTCAGTTATTTAAGACTGTCCTGAACTCATTATGTAGCTGAGAATGACCTTAGATTTTGGATCCTCCTGGTCTACATCTCTCATGTGCTGGGATTAGAGTCCCCTACCTAGTCCATGCTTTCTAGATAAGTCCTGCTCCAACTGAGTCACAGTCTCAGCACCTATTTTATGTATTTTAAATATCTTCAAAAGGCTTAACAATTTATTTTTATTTATGTGTGTGTGTGTGTGTGTGTGTGTGTGTGTGTGTGTGTGGTTTGCACTTGCCATGGTATACATGCAGAGGTCAGAAGACAGCTTGTGGGACTCCCAGTTCTCTCCCTCCACCATGTGGGTCCCAGGGATCGAACTCAGGTCATCAGGCTTGGTGGCAGTGGGTCCCAGGGATCGAACTCAGGTCATTAGGCTTGGTGGCAGGTTCATCTCACCAGCCCTAATAACTCATCTTTAAAAGGAAGATGCAATCTCCGCACAAGATTGTTTGGTGGTGGAAACTGGTGTTTGGTCCTGGGGAGCCCTTTCTCCTAGGTCTTATAGGTTCTCTTCCCTCTAAAGGGAATGGTGACCCTTCACTTTCTGTGCAGCAGGGCTTTGGTGACAATCAAATATATGCAGGGAGAGGGGGGAGGGGGAGAGAACAGCACACACTTGGAAGACCATAATTCTGCCTAATGCGTGGTGCTATTGTTATCACATGAAATGAAATGGCAAAACCATAATGAGCAGACAACTCAATCTGAGATTTATAACCACAATCATTCTAATTTTGAATTAGATTATAGAGAAAAGAAAGAACTTAATTTTCCTTTGTGTTCCCCAGGGTGTTCCAATAGTGCAGATAAAAGCTGCCTGCCCAGGGATGAGTGCCAGCATAAATCAGTCCCAGCAGCCCACGGTACTGTCCATCATGACAGCCTTTTCCTAGAAACTGACAGAGGCAGCACCCCAACACAGCTTGTAGGAGTTGTGCTGAGGTAAAGCAACCTATAAGGGATGGGGGTGAGTTGTTGACATTCCTGAAACAGGGAGGCCACCACTCCCCTCTAAGTAGTTTGGTGTTGCCTGCCCTTCAGAAGGTAACTGAGGGGTCCCATTCCCACACCCCATCATTGCCTTAGGTCCTAAGTGTTCATCAGGTGGCCTCAGCCTGTCTGGAAGAAATCGATTCCTGGATGTGGAAAATCTCGTAAAACCAATGTTTTCCCCTATCCAGGGGCAAATCTAGCTGAGTGCTCCAAGAACCTTTCTCTTTATATAGGGTGGTGTCCCACCACTCCCATAGCCTTGGCCAGGACCTCATTCTGAAATAACATTTCCTTTCTGTAAAAAAAATGACTCATGGCTCCAAGCTCTGAGGCTGTGACCTTCGTGCATTTGCTAAGCAGCTTATTAAGTCTGCTATAAACATGTGTATAGACTCTGTGTGGATGCAGGGGCATGACGACTGGCTCATGCTCTAAGTGTGATGGATATAGACTTGTCCGTTTGACTGGATTTTAGAATCGCCATGGAAGCACGCCTCCGGATATGTCTGAGTAAGGAAGACCTACTGTGAACGTGGAAAACATTATCCCACAGGCTGGGATCCTGGGCTGAAGAGAAACAAGAAAGCTCTCTGATCAGCGACATCCATCTCACGTGTCTCTTGACTGCAAAAGCAATGTGACCAACTGCCTCCCACTCCTGCCACCATGAGGGACTGTCCCCTCAATCTATAAGCCAAGATCAACTCTTCCTGCCTTAGGTTGCTTTTCTCAGTTGCATGTCACAGCAAGGAGAGAAGAAATCCAGAAGAATATATTTAGTTTTGTAGGAACTGCGAAGCTTCTTCCAAACTGTAACATTCTGCATTTCTACCAGCAACAGGCTGCTTCTGCTCCACATCTCACCAATACATGGTGTTACCAGTGTTCCAGATGTTGGTCACTTAAATAGGCACACTGTGGTATCTTGTTGCTTTAATGGATGTTTGCCAAGTCTGTGGTATGAAGCCTATTGACTTTATGGATCTCTGCTTCGGTGAGGTGTCTCTTGTGACCCTGTCTCAGTGTTCAATTCGGCTGTTTTCTTCTTGTTGAGTTTTAAGAGTTCATTGTAAGTTTTTTGTACAATGGGTCTTGATCAAATACATCTTTTGTGTGTATGTCTCCCAGTTTGTGGCTGTCTACTCATTCTCTGCGGTGAATTAAATGCTGCAGAAATTAAGCTGGGCTGCGGTGGCGCACGCCTTTAATCCCAGCACTCGGGAGGCAAAGCCAGGTGGATCTCTGTGAGTTTGAGGCCAGCCTGGTCTACGGAGCAAGATCCAGGACAGGTACCAAAACTACACAGAAAAACCCTGTCTCGAAAAAACAAAACAAAACAAACAAAAAAAAAGATAGTGCAGAAATTTATAATTTTGGTTAAGTCTAGTTTATCAGTGATTTTTTTCCCTCATGAATTGTTCCTTTGATATTGTACTAGCTCAGCGGGTAAAGACACAACCCGAGCAAGTCTGATAGCCTGAATTTCATCCCCAGATCTCACCAGCACCTGAAGGTTGTTCTCCAGCTTCCATATGCACACCATAACACTCTTGCACCCACACCATGCACACATATCACACATATCACACACACACACACACACACACACACACACACACACAATTTTTAAAAAGTCATTACCATGTCCGAGCCCATCTAGGTTTTCTCTTGTGCTCTCTTCCTTAAGCCACTTTTGTGAGGTATTTTGTCACAGACATGGGTAAAGTAACTGCGATGCCCTGTTTCCAACACCAGCAAGGGACATACTGTTGTCACCCCGTCCTTATCACTTCAGGTCTGGAGGGAAGTGTGGTCAGAAACAGAAACAAGCTTAATGGAGAAGAGGCTGGGGCCAGCTGGGCTGACGGTGTATCTGAGTTAACCAACAACCAAATGTCCCTTATCAGCCTTTTTGCTGATAAAGCCAAGCTATGTCATGGTCACTGACTATCCCAGGCAAGATCTGAAGCAACCTACACAGGTCTCTCCACCTGTCCCAATTATGCCCATCTGGAACAGGGCTAGATAAGTGAGGGCTAGCTACATAACACCGATTACTCCCTCCCCTGTTTCCGTCGTAGTACATTTTAACTATAGAAACCACACAATCCTGCTTCAGTAAATTTGGGAAACATGATAAAAAGAAAAAATTTAAAAGTCCCCATGATCTCTTTACTGTAGTATAAACGGCCACGTGTGATGTGCCTCCTTTCTCTTGTTTTCTGTATGCATGCTATTTTTGCTGTTTTGAAATGCTGCAGGTAGAACCCAGAGCCTTGCACTTTGCTACTCTGAACAAACATGAAACAGCTCTGTGTGTGCCATTTAGTGTCATTATTTTCATTATGCCTAGGGCTCGGCAGATCAGAGGTAGAACATTCTAGCAGGCAAGGCTCTGGGTTCAATATTCCCTGCACCGCACACACAAAATGGAAGAACTTGAATTAGTGTTGAGCAAGCAAGTCTACATTTTACTCACTCCTTCTACAGTGTTCTAGCATCAATATTTTATTTAGTTATTTTCAATATAAACCTAGGTATACATTAATGTTATAACATTTATTTTTATCGAGGGGGTGGGGTACTAGGGAAGGGAAATATGTTCATGCCACAGCTCAAACGTTAAGATCAGAGGACAGTTTAGGAGATGGTTCTCTCCTTCCACCATGTGGGTTCTGGGGATAAAACTCAGGTTGCCAGGCTTGGCAGCAACTGCCTTTACCCACTGAGCCTCTTGCCAGCCCTAAACATAGATCTTAGAGTGGGTAGATTACTCCATCTATTCAACCACTGATGTAGTATTACTTCATGTGCGATACATATGCTGCTTCCACTTTTAAAACCATTAAGCAATGCCACAAGGCACACTGTGACGGTTAATATTGATTTTCAACTTAGCAAGATCCAACATCACCAAGGAGGCTGATCTCTGGGCCTATCTGTGGCGGAGTTGGGTTAATTGAGGTGGGCAGATTCATCCTGAATGTTGGTGGCACCATTTCATGGATGTGGTTCTGAGCTGCATGAGAAGAGAGTGACCTGAGACCCATAGTCACCTCTCTCTCTGCTTCCTGGCTGTGCATGCAAGATGACCAGCTGTCTCAAGTTCCTGCCACCATGATGGATTGTACCCTCAAATGGTAGGCCAAAATAAATTCCTCCTCCTTAAGATGCTGTTGTCAAGCCTATTTTCTTGAAGCAACTAATACATATACTTTCATGTATTTAGCATTTCCTGCATTTAACATTGTATTATTAGAATATTCAAAACTAGCCCAAAAAGTGTAAATAAACTTATAGTTTTTGATACAAAATGTAAAATTATTTTCCAATGAATTCAGCTAACCAATTTACAACCTCCACAAGGTATGAATCCTCATTTCCCCATGCCCTCTCCAGCTACTCTGAACAAACATGAAACAGCTCTGTGTGTGCCGTTTAGTGTCATTATTTTCATTTCCATTAGGAGGTAAATTAAAAATAAAGCAGGAAATGAAAATGTTCATGTATCAGGGGTTTGGTGAATTGCCTGTTTCATAGTCTATCAACTGAGCTAAATCCTAGCCCACATTTAGTAAATGATTCGATAACTCATATAGAGGAGACAAGTGGTCTTTTCAGTATAAATAGCTGTAGTAACCATAGGTGAAATAGTCTACGATCTGTCTCTTCATATACAGAACACACAGCCAGATACTTTGTGAAATGTTGGTAAACTATCCACCAGATGCTCTGTGGAAATGTTGGTGAACTGTCCACTAGACACACTGTGGAAATGTTGGTGACCCATCTGACCAGACACACTGTGAAAATGTGGCTGAACTACCCAGGGCTCCAGGAAGATACTAAAGTGGATTAACATGAGTGTCCTTAGACTCCCAAGAGCAGTATCTTCAAGAGCCTGGTGCTGTGCTAAGGGACAAACCAAACAAAAGAAAAAGAGCTGGAAGATTCTCCTTACTACCAGAGAACTGGAACAATCCAGCTGAGAGGGACAAGCGATGAAGAATCCACACTGGAACTGATCTAGTGTAAAAGTACCTTGATGTGCATCCAAAATGTACAGATATCTACATAAGAGACAAGTAATTATTCTGTCCTTAGGGTAATTATTCTGCTAGGAGAAGAAGGTAAGTTTCTCCCACACCAGCACATGTATTTAAAATGTCCATTCAAACCAATGTGTAAAGGCTGGAGAGAGGGCTCATTGATTGAGAGCCTATGTCCTTAACTAGTTAATAAATGGTTTAATAACTCATACAAAAGAGACAACTGGGTCTTTTCAGTTGTCACCTGGATGTGCCCTGAATTTGGTTCTTAACACCCACATAGTGAGATTCACAATGGCCTGTAACTCCAGCTCCAGGAGATCCAGTACCCTCTTCTGACCTCCTTGGGCACCTGCCCACACATAGCCTTCACTCACACAGACACACACACTTTCACATGAATAAAAACGATAAAAATAAATCTTTTTTAAAAAAGAACAAAAACAATGTCCTGGAGCCCATCAACATCCCAACACATTGGGGAGGGGCTCACGATGCCCCACCCCTGGCTGCTGTCTGTTAATAGCTGCTAGGGAAGGGGGGTTATTTTTCTTCAGTGATCTCATCACTGATAAATTGGCCATGCTTCAGTAAATAACCCCACACTTGTGTTCATGTAAGTAGCCCTAAGTAAATTCAGTGGGTCATAAAGAGAAAGTGCATGGAAGTAGGGGAGATGGGGACTTGGTCAGAAGAGGAGATCCAGGGGGAGTGGGGGATGGGGCGGGATGATCTCAAGCACTTGGGAAGCTGAGACAGGCGTTCCCAGCCAGCCTAGACCACGTAGCTAGACTCTGTCTCCAACAGAAATCTTATTAATTTGATTGAGAGAGGGCATGATGTGCATGGTGGCCTTTGTTATTGGGAGGCTGTTGGTCTATTTGTATGTATAGTGATGGGTTGCATTCATGAGAATGGTGTTTACGGATGTATTTTATCTGCCAGGCAGAAAATGTAAAATATTACCATGCTTGTGTAATGATAAGCGAGACTGGGAGGTCTGACACTTTCTTTTTCCTAATTTTTCATTTATTTGGGAATGAGATATTATTATTCCTTAAACAATGTAAAGTATGACTTGGGTTTCAATTCCCAGCACTACAAAAGAATGTTCTATGTCACCAAATATCTCAGTGACAGATGAAAACCACAATCCTTAAGTATTCCCAAGCACCTGAACATTTGACCTTGAATTTATGGTCCTACCCTGTTTGCATCCTGAGTGCTGGGACAATAGGCAGACACAACCATGCCTGGTTTACAATATTTTTTAATTAATAATTTTTTTGTGTGTGCATTGGTGTGAGGCTGTCATATCCCCTGAAACTAGAGTTGCAGTTGTGAGCTGCCATATGGGTCCTGGGAATTGAACCTGGGTCCTCGGGAAGAGCAGTCAGTGCTCTTAACTGCTGAGCCATTTCTCCAGCCCCGGTTTACAATATTTTAAAATGTGAAAACAGAAAAAGGAAAGGACCCCTCACACACACACACACACAAACACACACACACACACACACACACACACCTAGCAGGAAATGCCCCATCGCTTGTTCTGTGGGCCTGGAGACGGTTGCGTTACCTGTGCTGTGCGTTGGTGCCTAGTTGGGTCTGCAGGGCACCTCCCAGTGTGAAGCGAGACTTGCTCCTGGGGGAAGTTACCACTGGCTTCTGAGCAGTGTGGGGCAGAAAAATCCACATGCCTCCAAGACCCCACCAGCAACATTAATGAAGTGAGACAAGTGAGGAGGAAACGAAAGTCACCTCCCCTTTGCTGGAAGGGGGAATATATATGAACGACAGGGAGATGGCAAAATAGCCTTGGTATCACTGACACAAAAAGAGAGGCAGGCCCCAAGCCCCAGTCCTTTCAACAAGGGAAGCATGCAGTACATCTAGCCTCCACTGAGGAGGAAAACCCAGATTCCCATAGGAAATTCTGCAGTCGTTTTTCACCAGGGAGAAGGCTAGTAATACTGCTTCTGGGTCTACGCAGTTGCCACTAGTTGGACGCCCAAGATCCTAGGAGGGCTTGCTATTTCCTGGTTTGGTTGGCTGCTTCTGGAGCCCTGGGCGAGCATCCAGGCCAGGTATGAGGAACGAGACAGGTGGCTCTGCGTGGGTGCCGCCTCGTGCGGGGAGCTCAGGGGCACCGGTCGGTGGAGAGGAAGTGGGAACCTTGAGCTTTAGAGTCCTTGAATTAAAGAAAATCGCTGTGTGTGGTCCGGTGAACCAGATCTCATCGGCTGGGTGGGGATGGGGTAGGAGGCTAGAAGTGCCCTTATGAAACGCAGGATTCTGCTAGGTCCCCTCTGGGAGCCTAAGGGCAGCTGATCTCAGGCTCTCACCAGCCTGGGCAAGGATGGAGAGGAGGACCCTACACTGATTGCCTCGCCAGGTGAGAGCAAGGCTAGATTCAGGACTCCTGAAGCCATACGGGGCTCTCAGGAGAAGAGAGAGGCTCCGGGCGGGCACTGGACCTCTTCGCTTCTCCTAGGAAGCTGTTGCCATGGCCACAGGGGACTTTTGATGTGAAGCGCGATGACCCCCTCCTCTTCCTCCCCCCCAACCCCGCTCGCCTTCAAGATGACGTCACAGACGTCCGCCTCCCTGACAGGCCACCTGTAGGCTGGTCTCGGCTTTAAAGCAGCTGTGCCTCTGTTCTCCCGAAGTCCAGCGGGCGGCCACCATATCCATCGACTCTTGGGAGCATGCTGCGACTCCAGATCTACCTTCCTCCCCCCTCAGGGAGAACACTGCAGCAGACAGGACAGACGACCGAAGACAGGCAAGTACCCACCGAAGGCTCCACGGCAGAGCATCCTCCGCACTCACCCGGTCCCCGTGCCCACGCTTTGACTCCGGGGTGAAGGGAGTTTCTTCCAGAAGGAAGCAGAGGGCAGAGGGTTTTCCCTACAGCTATCTCAATCCCAGCCAGCGCTCCTGTCCAGTCCCTTCCCCTAGTCAAGGGCTCGGATTTGAGAAGCAGCCAACCCCAAGTCCTAACCGGATTCGCGAGGTTGAGCTCCCCGGGCTGCCCTGGAGGGGAGGGAAGGGGGCGGCTCGGCCCGGAGGTGCGGTGTCTCCCTTCCTCCAACCCGAGGGCTGGGAAAGCGGCTCCGGAGCTCGCACTGAGCTCTCCTGCCACCTGGAGTAAAAGGGTTGTTTGAGGGCGAAGCCCCGCGCACTGCCGCCGCCGGGTCTTCCGCGCCTTGAGCCCAGACTCCAGGACTAGCCAACCTGTTGCCTGCAGGAAAGTGTCCCATAAGATCGGAGCGCCGGGAGTCCACGCAGAAGTCAGCCGTGATTCTGCTGGGGAATATCCCGAGAGTCCAGCGCCCACAGAAGGAAAACGTATACAATGCCGGGAAAAGCGGCGGGTAACCATCCCAATGCAACCAACACTCTTCCTACCCTTTGCCACATCAGCTGGTGGCCCCACTAGCCCAGGGAAGGGGAGGGAGAGAGAGGCTCAGGGACTGTGGGGACCGGGGAAGCACCTGCTGAAAAGGTGAAAACAGGGCAGATAAATCCCAGTCTCGACTTTCCACTCGCCAGGTCCCTGTATGGAGGTCAGGATCCCGCTACTTCAGGTCCCTGCAGCCCCTCCCTGAGAAATCCAGCTTCAGCACATTCGTTCAGCACCAGAAGCTGGACAGCACTCCGCAAAGTCCCAGGGGTCGGTTCCCACATGCTGCTGCTCAACCTGCCAGACCCATGCCCACACTCACACAGAGACCATTCAGACGAGGCCAGGAGGTGAGACGCAGTTTGTAGAGGAAGTGGGGGGGGGGTCGGCGTTCTCATTTCTCATAGGGAATTCTATGTCGCCTTCACTACCTAAACCAGAGGAGAAACAGAGCTAAGCTCTGGAGACGCACCCACAGGGTCTGGTAGGGTCCCCGGGCACTAGCGTTCTGTGAAAAATCACCACATTTGAGTCTGCCTTCTCTCTAAACCTTACTGGGAGTAAATGAAGGGAAAAAAACCATGGAGTTGGAGAGAAAAGATACGAGGCTATGGTAGAAAGTAGTACATAGTGTCTGGGTGCCAACCTTTGGGTATAGATGATGTCTGCCCAAAATGAACATCCAGGTACACAGTTTTTTTTATCTGAAGAAGTCCTAAGAGCCTTTGTAGAGGAGCGCAGATGATTGTTTTGCCAGGGAGGAAAAAGCCAGGGAGGGGGAGAAGCTGTCACAAAAGGGCTAATGGAGGTAGGGGAGGAGAAGAGCAGAGCGGACAGGACGCCAGCTCTAGTGTGGTTACCAAGCAACCACCCGCAGCCCCTGCTTCCTGTTGCCTTGGTAACAGTGAATGGAGGGGCTTTGGCTACTGTTTATCTGTGAGCCCCTTGATTCTCTAAATGAAATATCTCCTGGTAGCCCCTGCCTCGTGGTCTGCGTGGGAGTCACCATCATTCCCATGTACTGCTCTAATGACCAGCGAGGACGCCCTAGAAGGTGATTTTTCCCCTTTTAAGTCAAGGAGGTAAGACCCCCGAAATCCTTCCCACCCATACCCCACCCCACTTCAGAGATGTAATCGTAACCTGCCCAGCCATTTTCTCAGGACTTGCAGTTTCGGGTCCTCTCATTTATCCCTTTGTACTAGAGGAGCTGATTGCTCATAACCTGCCCCCTCCACACACACACATGCCCTTTCCCCTTTAAATGACAACAAGAGGGATACAAGGATATTGTTTAAGTGTGTCTACTGTAGGTACAATTGGTTTGGCAGCCCCCTCCCATTCTTTACCTGGGAGATGGGTCCGGATTCTAGCTTGCCTCACCCCTGAACTTCACAGAGAGTGAAGCTTAGGTAGACATGTGTCCCCCTTACAATTAGTCTCTAGCACAGCAGCACTGGATTCAAAAGTCTTACCTAGTTTTTCTCCTCAGCATTGGCTTCCTTGCAGATTCTGTCCTCTGGCCTTTTCCCCTGTCCCTGGATTGGCAAAGCCTGACTCTAGTTTCCACCTGCCGACATCCCTTGCCTGCATTCATTTGTAACACGTGGTTGGGGGAACATCTTACCCACACATTTTCCAAGGTGACTGTAGCCTTCTCGGGGGATGAAGGGGAAAGGGAAATGCCTAGGAAGTTACCAGAGCAACCTGTTTCATGCATTGATTCATCTAGAATAGTTCTCACTAAGAGCCAAGAACTTGCTGCTTCCAAACACAGCCGCATTTCACACACGGCTGTCACCTGCTAACACAGATAGAGGAAAGCTTCCCATCTCAGGCAGTAACTACCAGGATGCCTCATATCAACAAATGCAATCACATTTCCATTCCTTCATCTTCCCCCCACATAGTGCTAATACAATCTTATGAAGACCCATTCTAAGTTCAGTCTATATTTTAGTCCTTATTTCTCAAAAAGGCCATTTAGATATAGTATGGGGGCATTTATATCAAAATGCCTTTCTCTTCCACGTTACTATAGAAATTTCCTTTCACACCAAACCAGACAGCTGGTCTGCTTTTTGTAGTTTTCTGCTCAGAGCACTGCCTTTCCTTTACCAGCTATCACTGATCACATCAGTAATGCCCCATAGCAACAACAGTCTTTTTACTTAAAAAATTTTCTTTTTTTTTTTCTCATTTCCTTATGGACAAAGGGTTTACTTTCCTTTCAAGAAGATAACTTAGACCTTATTGGCTAGAAAGGAAGAGCCAGTCTCTCATTGGTTGGTATGTGTCACCTTGTCAACCAATAAGAGCATGCCATTTATCCTTTACTGACTAGCTGAGAGAGCAGAGTACCCAGAATGACTGACTCTGACTTAGTTTTATCCAGTAGCAAAGGACAGGTTCGGAACCCAGGATCAGGGTTTTGCTTTACCTGATTCAGACTGCACTTGATTCACCTGAATTAAATTTTCTGCGTAGCCATTTGTAGCTCACTTGAACATACCCACAGAATACACTGTTCTGGATTTTCCCATTTCAGTACAGGTTATTTCTAGTATCAGTACACCAGGGGTGCAGGGATCTGAGATCTCTAGGAATACAGATTTGGTCCTTACGTGTGAGGGATTTATGAAAATTTGGAGGAAACAGGATGGAGAAGAGGAGGGAAATGCTGCCTCCCCTGTGGTGGGCAGGCATCTCTGTGTTTGCGACTCATTCTGCTCGGCCTTGGTGCTCTGGGATGGTTTTGCTTTTGTACTTTGGCAGCTCGACAGCTGCCCCTTTGGTGTGGGAACCAGGGTGGATGGAGACGACGACTCTAACACAGTCGAGAAGCAGACTGCCCACTGCCCAGGAAGCCTCCTGGCAGGTAGGTGGTGAGGGTCCCTGGAACTGTACTTGGGTAGGCCAGCTTTTCTGTCACTGTTTGTTTTCTTCTTCTCTGATCCAAGCCCTGAAATGCTGGTGTGAATTTCCACATCTCAGGAAAAGGGGTGAGTCGGGGGAGTGCATTGAAGAACCTCTTCCTCTTGGACAAGCACGCCAATGACAGCCCGGAGGATGCCTGAATGTGAGTACAGACTCAGTTTGTCTCTCCTTGGTTCTTAGGAGTAGACAGACGCCTGACCAGGATTTTGCCATCAAGGGACACCTCTTTTGCCCCCTCCCCATGCTGTGCTGAATTTAGTTGGGACCATGTGCTCCAGTGTGAGGCTGTACTACACTCCCATATTAGGGACTCTGATTCCTCAGAGGTTAGCCAGGCTTGCAGCAGTAGCTCAAGACTAAATCTTCTGGAACAGTATCAAGAAAAGCCCCCTAACTTCTCTGTGAGAATGGTAGTTCAAATCCTGTACCCACCCCCCACCTCGAGCTCTTCCTCCATATCTAAAGCTTCATAGTTTCCAGCCTGCTTCACAAAAGATACATGAAGGCTCAATTAATTGTTACCATGGTTACATGGAGTGGCCACACTGAGGATTCCTATCACCCATTACTGTCATGAGGTAAAAGAGAGGAGGGGTTTGGGGATCGTTGTCATGGAGGAAACCATGGAAACCAGGGTTGCTAAGGGGACAGTCTAAATTCAGAGGGAAGAAATGAGAAGTGGGGAGTGACATTAGTGGGCTCAAGGGCAGGTCACTTTTCCAAGACGTAATCCTCTGAGACCACAGCAAGGGTTTGGGTACCTGGCCTCTCCCTCCAACCCAGAGAGGCTGAAGTTCAAGAATTTCAGAGAGCACGAACCACCATCAGGTCAAAAGCATCCTCACTGGATCTACCAGGAGAAAGGCAACAGAAATGCACTGGTCCCAATCACACCACACAGTCCGGCTGCCTCTGGACTCTGCTGCTTTTGCCACTGTTTTGCCAGGCTGGTTAGCAAGAGCCCCCCACTCCCTTGGGGAGCTTAGTGTAAGGCAGTGACTCAGTTGGTGGGTTTTGAGTCAAGGGTATTCAAATTCAGGTCTGCAAAGGGGGTATACAGATTGCTTCTGAGATTCAGAAGTTTTCTGTCATGTCCTTTAGCATGTCTCTTACCACCTGAAGATTGTACAGAGGTCTCTAAGAAAGTTCTGCATCCTCCAGAAATCCTGTAAGTATCAGCCTTTCCTGTTACCCACTCATGGCTCAGTAGCCCAGTTACACCTGTTCTTTGGTGTGCACTGGGGTCTGCAAACCTCAGAATGGTCCTGGGTGAGGACTGGGGACACGTTTTGCAACCCCTGCAAGGAACTCCTTGGAGTTCAGTTGGGCCTGTGTAGAACTGTGCCCCGTCCCATCCCATGGGCTCTGAAGGGGTTGGACCCAGAGGCCTTCTCCAAGCATCCCCATCCCATCTGTCGCTGACTCTTTCCATGTCCAGGCAAGCCCTTTCCCCATCTAGATGAACAGAACAAATCAAAGGATGGAGGAGGGGTGGGGCAAAAAGGGAGAGCTAGCAATTACAAGGCAAAAGAATTAAAAAGCGCCAATCGGGAAGGGGAATAATCCTTCAGCTGCCGCAGACATACAATTAGGGCCATGGGCTCTCGGAGTTGCCAGGATATTGTGGCTTTTCCTAATTAAGGAGCGGATGTGCCCTGCCTATGCAATTAGAGGCTAGCTCGGGCAGGAGGGGCCTTGCCTACCTCCTATCAATGCACTGCAAGGGAAATTAACCAACCATAGAGCCCACGTCCCCTGCCCACCAGTGCCACTGGAGTCTGGGTTGTGGCACATGAGCCTTGGGAGGATGTTCACCTTGGGCTCTGGGGACCCTTGGGAAGGGGAGAAGAGGCCTGGGGTAGGCACTACTTGAAACTCTTTCTTGTATCCTTTCTCTGTGATAGTACAGGGTTTTGTGATACCTGAAGAGAATAGAGAGACAGGAGCTGCCCACCTGCTTCCCCGTGAGAAATAAGATTTCCCTATGATTAAAGGAAGTGTCTTCACTGTGGAAAATAGGGCACTCCAGGGGGAGGAGAAAATAGTAGGGAAATTATTTCTCCACCATTTGGAGCCAGAGACTCTAGGGAGTCCTGGGGTGTGCGTGGGATGTGTGTGTCGGGGTGCGTGTGTGTGTGGGGGGGTAGTGGAGAACATAGGGAAAGCAGTGGGAGTGAGGATAAAAGCTGGCCTTCCTCACAGGCGTGCCCAGCTGACGACAGGTAGTGGGCCCAGAGGTGGTGGTTAGCAAGGCCACGGACAGGCCAGCCCCGTCTGGAAGACTAGTGATTTTGTTGTTGTTGCTCTATACCCAACAACAAGTCCCAGTCTACCACACGGTGCTGGTCCTCTCGGCAGCTGCGGGGAGGCGTGGGAGCCCCACTTCTGGATGTATTTTCTCTGCCTTCTATGTTCCCTAGCAAACCCCTCCAGAAAAACTTCCAAAATCTTCCTCTCATGCCTCGGCCGAGGACACCTCAGAGGGACCCCTCCAGAAACAAGGACATTGAGTCTAGAGTGGGCCAGAGGACAGGATGCATGTCCTCGGGGAATGGTGAGCTGCTCTGTGCCCACACACCCTCCTATGGGCTTACTTCATTCACCTTACAAGCTGCTCCTTGGTGAGGGGCACCACGGGGCCAACACACAGGCTCACGGAGGACAGATGACAGTATGTACCAGCATAGGCTCACGTGCTCCTCACCTAGGGGTCCAGGTGATCATTACCTTGTGGACAGTGGGCCACCCGATCCCGGCTGGTCCGGAATGTCTGTGCCTGCCCGTGGGAATGATGATACAGAAAAAAACCTCCTCAATGCCAATGCATGCAATTTTGGAAGCCCTCTCCCCTGCCCGTGCTGGGAGGCCACCTCAATGGCAAAAGTAGTCATTTCCCCACAAATGCAATGGTGGCACATGCCTTTAATTCCAGCACTCAGAAAGGCAGAGACAGGCCAACCTGGTCTACACAGTAAACCTCTGTCTCCAAAGGAAAATAAATAAATGGAGGAAGGGAAGAAGGAAGCCCTTCCCAGCCCTCTATCCTCTTTCTGGGTGTCATGTAGCCCAGGCTGGCCTTCAATGACCTATGTAGCTGAGGATGATCTTGAACTTCTGATCCTCCTGTTTCTGCCCCGAGTGCTGGAATTACAGGCATGTGCAACCGTATTTGGTTTATGCAGTGCTGGGGGATACAAGCCCAAGACTTCTCACGAGAGAAGCAAGCATCTTATCACTTGAATCCTTCATCCCCTTTCTTTGCTTTCTCTTCTTTTCCTCCTCTCCCACTCTCTGTCTGCCTTCCTGACATTCATTCATTCACTCATCCATTCACGCATTCATTCATTCATTCTTCTGCAGTACTAGAGATAGAACCTAGGGTCCTGTGCAAGTTAAGCAAGTGTTGTACCCCTGTGTTACACCCCAGCCCCCCCTTTCTTGATGCCCCTGTCTGGAGGTCACCTTGCCCTAAGGTGGGTACCAAGTCCTGAGGTTGACACTCTTGGTGGAAATAAGTTTCTCAGCAACAGCTCAAGTCCCTTCTCCGGTCCCTTCCATGCTGAGTCACACTGTCGTGCTCAACCCACGAAGCAGAGCATGCATGCTACAGCACCTTACACCGAGATTGGCCCAGGAGCCATGCACCTCTAGAAATCATGAAAAATGTAACCTTTGGCTCAGCTCAGCTCAGCAGGACAGTAACTAACACTTGGAAGCTGTGTGACCTTTGGAAAAGTCACTTAGCCTCTCTGAACCATGTCACTTCACCCCGTTGTCAGCTCCCTCCTCCAAAGGGCTCCTTCCAATTCCCAGCCTCTTGAGTTTCTCCTTGCTCCAGCCCTGCCAGGAGGCAGCCAGTCCTATTGAAAATCTCATTCACACTTGAGAAGGCTACAAATTGGGTCACTCAGCAGGCGTCCGTCCTGCAAACAGAGGTGGAGGTTACGTGCAGGCGCGAGTGTGTTACAAGCGAGAATGTGTGGAGCTGAGGAGAGAAGGGGATGGAATCTCTCCCCAGATGCCCTCAGCATCCAGGGGTGACACGCCTATGTTCATGAAGCAAAAAATTAGGAAGGGGAAGGAAGTGAGGCCTCTGTCTGATCTGAGAGCCGGATGAGACCACCTCTGTGGGTGTGGAGCAGAGTCCCGGCTCTGAAACCAAACTCCTCAGTCTCAAGCCTCCTTCCCCTGCGTTCACACTGTGTGACTTCAAGACAGGCCCTTGTCACCTCCGAGCTGCATATGTTACTGATCCCATCTACCTAGCTAGGTGGTCATGATAATTGGGCGAGGGGTGTGTGTGTCATAACACACGGTGGCATTTGGGTCTCTTTTGCCTCTTGTCCATTTTCCTCCTCATCAGCCTCAGTCACCATCTTTCACTTCGGAGCCACAGTAAGTGAGAATCATACCTTTCTACTAGCCTCCCTTCTCCTGTGGTTTTATCAGCCTATTTAATATTAACCTTCCCCTTTCCCAGGGCAGCATTTTGTCTATTTCAAGCCAATCAATAAATACATACTAAAAAATGGAGTTTTATCAAACCCCTCCTCATTTTAAAGACACAAATCAAGACTTAAACTGACAACTTGTCTGTTAAGTTACTTGGAAAACAGACAATTCTTTTACTTTCTAAGGTAAGGTGATATTTTAGAAGCTTTTTGTTTGTTTGTTTGTTTTTGTTTTTCTAGACAGGGTTTCTCTGTGTACCTTTGTGCCTTTCCTGGATCTCATTCTGTAGACCAGGCTGGCCTTGAACTCACAAAGATCCGCCTGCCTCTGCCCCCCAAGTGCTGGGGTTAAAGGCGTGCGCCACCACCGCCCGGCCTTTAGGAGCTTTACAACACAAAGGGGTCATTGACTCAAGGGTAAGATCATCAGGGTCTCCCTCTTTAAAAATCAACACCTCACTGTCATCCTAGAGCCTTTCTCCAGTGACTGATGGAAGCAGATGCAGAGATCCACAGCCAAGCACCAGGCCGAGCTCCAGGAGTCCAGTCGAAGAGAGAGAAGAGGGATTATATGAGCAAGGGGCATCAAGATCATGATGGGGAAACCTACAGAGACAACCAAACCAAGCTAGTGGGAACTCATGAACTTTAGACCAACAGCTGTGGAGCCTCCACGGGACTGGACTAGTCCATCTGCATAAGTGAGACAGTTGTGTAGCTTGATCTGCTGAAGGGGCCCCCTGGCAGTAGGATCAGGATCCATCCCTAGTGCATGAGCTGGCTTTTTGGAGCCCACTGCCTACAGTGGGACACCTTGCACAGCCTTGAGGCAGGGGGAGGGGCTTGGACTTGCCTCTACTGAATGTACCAGGTTCTGCTGACTCCCCGTGAAAGGCCTTACCTTCTCGTAGGAGGGAATGGGGGGTAGGTTAGGGAAGAGGTTGGAGGAGCGGGAGAAGGGTCTGTGATTGGTATGTAAAATGAATTTAAAAATTCTTAATAAAAACAATATCAAAACCCTTAAAAAAAAATCAACACGTCTGGTAAGATCACCGTACTCTTGTCTCCTTTAATATACAGGGCCGCAGCGCCCTCTGCTGGTCTCTGGGTACCTGCTCTTTTGCGGCCATTCTCAGTGGGCCAGGTCAAAGAGCCAATCCAGACCTTCTAAGTCAGAATCTTGGGCTGTGACCCAAATGTCGATAGTTTTTCAATCTCTCCAGGATCAGTCGAAACTGAGGACCCCCGATTTAAGGACTGAAAAAGATGTGGCTTGGAACAGAACAAACAATAATGGGGAATAAAATTCTCCAGATGGAAGCCCCCTAGTCTTGCGTGATAAAAAATAAAATGTGGTATTAACCCCGGGCCTAAGAGTGCTGCACATTCTCAGGAGTTGGGAGAAGGATGATGGCACCACAAATGTCTGGGTCCAAAGTCCAGCTCAGCCACTTTTGAGTTTGGAGTGTTGTTGGAAGGGGAAGCCATGTGAGTAAGTAAATGATTTACATGTGGTCCCTTCAGACTCTAACAGCAGAGCTTGAACTTGGTCCTGCCCTGTGTTGTAGCCACTGCAACACATACAAAATTGCTAGATCCCACCTCTGTGCTTTTCATTCAGTGAGTCCAACCACTTCCCAGATAATGCTCATGGCTCTGGCATATAAAGAAACAGCACTCTGAAAACCGACCAGATGAGCATCCCCTTTCAGGTCTGCACCCAGTTCAGCATCAAGGGCATCCCCACAGCACCCTCAGCTGTCCTTAGAATGGCAGGTAGGACTGTAGACGGATTTCTAAACAGTCTTATTAAATAAGAAACACAGAGCCAAATACAGAGGTAATAGCCAAAGAGATCAGAGAAGAGCCACAACTACCTTATCTTCCCACCTCACTGTGAAATTTGTCTACATAGGACAGCGCATTGTGCATAATAATTTGCAAAAGCAAAGTATCAATTCTTGCCAGGTGGTGGTGGTGGTGGCGGTGGTGGGGTGGCAGCGCATGCCTTTAATCCCAGCACTCAGGAGGCAGAGACAGGCAGATCTCTGAGTTTGAGGCCAGCCTAGTCTACAGAACTAGTTCCAGGACAGTCAGGGCTACACAGAGAAACCCTGTTTCGAAAAACCAAAAAAACAAAACATCAGTCTTATGTCCCAAATTCTTCCCTTCTCCTACCTGCCCTGTAGCTAAAGGTAACCTTGATCTGCTGATCCTCCTGCCTCCACCTTCCAAGTGCTGTGATAGCAGAGGTGCACCACCTGGTTATGTGGTGCTGGGATCAAACTGTGCTTCCTGATGGAAAAGATGGAGAGGAAGGGACCCCTCGAGGTGGGGCATGAGCAGGGACCAGCTCACAAAGTCTCTGTTATGGAAAAGCTCCAAACCTTCTGGAAGGAGGCCAGGAATAGTGAGCTCAATGACTTAAGAAGTGAAGACTGGCCTGCTATCCACAGTCAAAATGCCAACTGGCCTGAATGCCTGGGACCTCCATTTCTTTGTTTGCTAATATTTCTGTCATAAATCTAAGTAGTCATAAAGGATGTACCAGAAACAATGACATCTTAAAAAATGTTTAGGTCAGTATGATTGCTCAGCTGGTAAATGAGCTTGCTGCCATACCTGACGACCCGAGTGCAACACCCAGGACCCTCATGGTAGAAGGAGAGAAACATGGTAACAAGGAGAGTTATCTGCCCTACACACACGCGCGCGCGCACACACACACACACACACACACACACACACACACACCATAAAATATATGCATGCTGGAGATAAATTGGATTGGTAGAGTGCTTACATACAGGAAGCCATGGGTCCCATCCCCTGCACCTTATACACAGAGTGTGGCAGCACATGCTCATAATTTAGTGCATTTGGAAGGTGGAGATAAATTCAAGGTCAGCCAGGCCATGGTGTCGCAGGCCTTTAGTCCCAGCACTTGGGAGACAGAGACAGGTGGACCTCTGTGAGTTCGAGGATAGCCTGGTCTATAGAACAAGTTTCAGGAACAGGCTCCAAAGCTACAGAGAAAAAATGTTCAAGGTTATCCTTAGCTACATAGCAAGTTGGAGGCCAACCTGAGTTACACAAGACCCTTAAAAAAAGAGCTGGTGAGATGGTTCAGGAGGTAAAGGTGCTTGTTGCCATGACTGACGGCGTGAATTGGATTCCCAGAACCCACCTGCAAGAAGGAGAGAATCAACTCTCACAGGTTGTCCTCTGACCTCCACACCCACTCCATGGCATGTGCATACCTACACAGATACAAAATAAATGTATTGAAAAACAAAAGGCCAACAAATTCCCAATCAACAAAACCCAATGTTGGCAAACAAATGCAACCAAAACTCCAAGGTATAGCCATTTTGATTTTAACTTTGCCAATCGTTTTTTATTTTGTTTTTGAAATGGGTCCCTTGTAACCCAGGTAGTTTCCACCTTGCTGTGTAGCCAAGGATGACCTTGTGCCCCTCAACCTTTGCCCTCACCTCCCAAGTGTTGGGGTTACAGACATGTGCCGCCACTCCCCAGTACATTATCTTTAAAGACAGTGCCTCACTATGTAGCCCTAGCTGGTTATCATGTCCATCACATTATTAATTTTTAAAAATAGTAGAAAGACTCTTGGGCCAGGCGGTGGTGGCCCACGCCTTTAATCCCAGCACTCGGGGAGGCAGAGGCAGGTGGATCTCTGTGAGTTCGAGACCAGCCTGGGCTATAGAGTGAGGTCCAGGAAAGGCACAAAGCTACATAGAGAAACCCTGTCTCGAAAAACCAAAAAAAAAAAAAAAAAGACTCTTGGAACTGACTATCTTGACTTTTACCCCAGCACCATGCTCCAAGAAAACTACAATGGTTAAGAATTTCTCCCACCATTTTGAGTTCTGGAAATGGTTTTCCATAAAGAAACACCTCTTCCCATAGAATGAGCTAAAATTCATGAGTGCAGCAGTTTTTCCATGTCCACGAGACACTGGTTTTGCTCGTTCTCCTTAACCAGAGGACATTAAGTCAACTTGACACAAGGAAAAAAGAAAATGTGGGGGCAGCCTGGGCTACATGAGACCCTGTCTCAAAAAAAATCAAATAAAATAAATATTGAAATTAAAAAATAAATAAATTCAAAAATCAGTGCAGAAGAAGCAAATCTGATTTTTCAAGTTTCTCATAATACTGCATATTATTATTATTATCATTATTATTTTATTTTTTATTTGGGGGAGTCAAGCCAGGGCTTCTCTGTGTGGCCCTGGCAGTCCTAGATCTCACTTTTTAGACCAGGCTGGCCTGGAACTCACAGAGATCCTCCTGCCTCTGCCTCCTGAGT
>CABHPH010107213.1:40724-96330 GCA_902168325.1 Peromyscus nudipes | reverse complement strand
TTTTTTTTTTTTTTTTTAAATGGTTTACTGTATAGCGCAGGGACCTGGAGTTCACTGTATAAACTAGGCTAGCTTCAATCACAACAGTTCTCTTGTCTCAGCTTCCTAAGGATTACAGAGATGAACGATGAGTTTTGAGCCAAACTATTAATGGATAAATGGAAAGGAGTTTATTATTTGAAAAAATGTTCCATGAAATAAGAGCCAAAATTATATACTTACATCCTGGTTGTAGATACTTAGAGTTAATTAAATAAGAAATCATTTTGGAATGTGAGAGTATCATGTTTTTAACTTAATCTTTATTTATTTATTTTTACTTTTTTGTTTTTTAAGACAGACTTTCTCTGTGTAGCCCTGGCTGTCCTGGAACTCTCTCTGTAGACCAGGCTGGCCTTGAATTCAGAGATTGGCCTGCCTCTGCCTCCCAAATGCTGGGATTAAAGGTGTGTGCCACCACTTCCTGGCACTTAATCTTTATTTTAATGTATAATATTAATGTTATTTCCCTTCTACGTTTTATGAAACTTGAACTAAAAAAGTTCGCCTACCTCTTAGAGCAGGTCCTAAAGAGTGTGAGGGCAACCAAGGGGACTGAGGAAAAGAAATGGATAATTCTTGAAGACTCTTCCCTTCAGTATTTCATAGAAAAGTGTTAGGATTTTTTAGAACCTGAAAGAAATACACCCTACCCCAACTCCCCTTTTAAAGATCTTGTTTATTTCCAAAGTATTTGGGTAATTAGATTTGTCTGCTTTGCCTAATTTGACTTTTTGCTTTATTCCTTCCTTCCCTTTTTTGCTTAAATAGGGCTGTTTTGTGTTTAAACCAGACTTCAAGAAAAGAAAGATCTCCGTGCCAATCGGTAAAGTATCTTCACATCCAATTTGTTAATTTTTGTTCCCCCAGATCTTCTTAAACTTTAAGTGTGATTATGAGCAACCTTCTTAATTTTGGAGGTGATTCAACTAACTTACCAGAAATAGTTTAAAGAAAATGAAGGATTTATTCCTTCATTGTATGTGAGACATATACCATACAGTGATGTCTGAAACTACGGCAATGTAATTACAACAAATTTGGTAGTATATTAAAGCATTTATTATATGCTGGACTGTTCTAATCATTTTTGTTCATTTAATCCCCTCAGCAAACTGGGGGGGGTGGAGGGCGTGTAGTAGTATTTCCATTACCGTATACAAGGATATATAGAAGACAGAAAGAACTTTCTCAGTATTATAATGCTGTAAACATCGTAGAGCTAGGATTTGAACCCATCCTCTGATTTTAGACCCTATGGTCTAACCATTGCTTTATGATACCATTTCATAATGTGAAGCAAGTTTGCATAGGACTTTTTATGTTGTAACTTAAGTTGTAACTTAAGATTTATTAATAGTTTGTAATATCAACATTTTATGTGTACAGCAGTATAATTTGAGCTTTGTTTTAGAATTTTTAAATTTTTTCTTTCATTGTATTTGGTTTAAGACTAATAGGTATTGCTACAGTTTGCAAGTGTTTAAGGAATTGACGGATTATAAGAGAGATGAGATGAGGAAAATCATTCCCACTTTTTAGCAGTTACCTTAACTGGCTTCAATACTTGAAGCTGATTGGAGAGAAGGGGGTGGTTTGTATTTTGCCCACCGTATGTCCCTGGACTTGAAGGCATTTCGGTGCATCCCTAAGCAAAAACTGGCAAATCCCTGACTTCATAATGTTTGTGGAATACTGCACATCTACCAAAAGGGTGGGTGAAGCTGGCAGAAGAGAGAGGCTGGCAGCAGCAGCAGCCGCAGCGACAGTGCTGCTCACGTGAGGAGAAGCTGAGGGAGGGAAGCTTGGCAGCAGGCTAGCTTCCGTCTGCAGTTCCTCACCGTGCTCACGGAAGGACCATGAGAGAAGTGACACTCACAGACTGGTGTCCCACTGCTGCTCTGTCCCCCTTCCCAAGATGATTTTCACTGCATACTTGGATGGACTCAGCACATAAACTCATGCCGTTGTTTGCTGTGTAGCATTTTATCACCAGCCTACCCAGTAAAATGACTATTTTTGTTTGTTTAAGGCTACCCTGTTATTCTGCTTTATCTTGTACATTCTCTTTTTTTTGCATCTTAATAACATAACTTTGCCATCTAGACATTATAATGACTTTATTGTGTTGTAAAATGTTTGACAAAATTAAAGTCTTGTGGAAACTAAGTCATCTATTAGGAGGAACATTCCTTCATATGAAAGAAATTATATTCCAAATGACCAATTCAAGACATAATGCTACTGAACGATACTCTAACTAAAAGAATGTAACATAGATTGAGGGAAGTACAAATGTGAAAAAGTAGGGAATTGTAAGGAACATAAATGTTTGAGTAAAGGGCCAGGCCATTCGTGTTTTTAAATACAATTTTAAGTTAAATATATCTAGTTATTTAGGGCCTAAACTGTCTTCAGACTTGGAATACTTTTGCTGTGCGCTGGAATTACATTTATCTTTGAGTTGAATATGAATTTTTATAACCATTTAAGAATTTTTGTTTGTTTTCAGGCTCAATCTGTAAACTTGGCTTTATTCAGTTAGTATACCAGTATTAATTATTTTTGAGATGTGCTAAGATCACTATTGATTTCATAGCATGGCTTTTTTCTTTGAGATTTTTTATTTTTATGTATGTAGTTTTGCCTGTGTGTATGTACATCCATTATGCACATGTCTGGTGCCTGCTGCAGAGGCTGAAAGAGTGTGTTGGATACCCTGGAAGTGTAGCTACAGATACTTGAGCACCTGTGGGTGCTGGGAATCCAACCCAGATTCTCTGCCAGAGCAGCAAGTGTTGTAATTGCTGTGCTACCTCTCTACCCCCATGTTTTTTTGTTGTAATTAAAGAATAAAATTGTTTGCTGGCAGTGGAGGAGAATTGGTATGGAAATAGGATTGAACAATAGAACAAATGTGAAAGTTCAAAAACAGTTCAAAGTATACATTAATGTTAGACTAAAAGAGCATCAGATCAATAGAAGGAAGGGCAGAGTAGTGAATAAATAGTGAATTTCTGTTCTTTCCAAATTGGAGGTCATAACCCATTACAAGTTATGGAATCACTTCAGTAGACTGAAATAGAGCATATTTGCTACAATAGGATGAGAATAAAAGTTGCTTTATGGAACTTTTATTTTTGTATCTACTAGGTATATATTTGTTAGAATTTCAAAATAATATATTCCTTGATACACATGGTTTTTAAACTTGGAAAACCATTGCAATAAAAATATTTTATTCAATGGATGTTTGGAGAAAATATTTTTAAAAGAATATAAACTAATACATATGAGGGCAGAGAGCTGGCTCAACTGTTAGAAGCACTGGCTCCCTGCTAGAGGACCTGGAGTTGATTCCCAGCACCCACATGGCAGCTTACCGCATGTCAAGGGGATTCAAAACCCTCTTGCTTTCTTTGGCAATGCACGTACCTTTCAACAAAAAAAGAAAAGAATACATACTAAATCAAAGACTGGAGTAAACTATGTCAATGGAACAAAAACAGTATGAAAAATTATTGAATAGCGAAGAGTTGAAAGTAATCATGTAAGGTAAAGAAGATGAAGATGTGGACGAAACATTAATGCTGTATATGTACACCTTGAACTGAAAATCATTACGTAGAAGCTTAGAGATTCATTAGTAAGGAATAGAACTTTAAAATTTTAAATATCCTTTTTAATATGATAAAAATGAGACATAAAATTAAATACCAAAGGTAAACTATATTTCTTCAAGTGTATAGAGAAAGATGTATACATAGCTACAGGATTTTTTGATTTGTAGAAAATGTTTTGACACCCCCGCTTCATGCTGTGTGTCTCTGCACAGTTTCTTAATTTTATTGTGTTAAAAAACAAACTGACTTTCTGTTTTATTTTTTGTTTTTTTTTTTTTTTAGAGGATTATTTTAATAATGAGAAACTTGTGTCTGATGACAGTAAACTTCGATTTGAAACGTATCACTTGCTATGGCAACGGATAAAATCAGAAACAGAGGTGAATAATTTCCTTTTTATATTTCTGTAGTAAAATACTGTAGATGTTGCATTTGTTACTTCCCATATTTCTAACGATTATAAGAATCTGCGTAGAAGCTGAGAAATAACAATCAAATACTACTTTTATACCTCAAAGAAAATAATGTGTCATGTTCTAAATTTTTTTTGTTGTTGTTGTTTTGTTTTTTCGAGACAGGGTTTCTCCGCGTAGTTTTGGTGCCTGTCTGGGATCTCACTCTGTAGACCAGGCTCACAGAGATCTGTCTGGCTCTGCTTCCCGAGTGCTGGGATTAAAGGCGTGGGCCACCACCGCCAGGCTCTAAATATTAAGCATATCCTCAGTTACTGGGACATGATCGTTGCTAAGACAGAGAACTTTACTATGGTGACACTCACTCTTAAAATCAGTTAAGAAATTAGACAAGTCTGAAAGGAAGCAATTTCTAAACTTGTTCTAACATCCAGTTTTCACTGTGTTTTGTTTGTTTTGGTTTCTTCTTGAGACATGGACTTGCTCAGGCTGGCCTAGAACTTACTACATGTTCTGGCTGTGAGTATCTCCCCTATAGCAAGTCGGTAGCTCCAGTGCCAACAGCTTATTCTGCTTAACCAATCAATACATTGCTATAGTGTTTTGGTTTTGAATGAGAGTTACACACAGCTTTTAGTGGGTGCTGGGAATTCTAACTAAGAACCTTGTGCTGCTCACCTACTTTCTAGTCTCTTACTGTTGCCCATCTATCTTTATTACTTTACACTTACTTTGCTCATTGATGTTTTTCATGTAGGCCTCAAAGATACTTGAGTTTATGGTCTCCAATTTAGGCTATCTTCTAGTTTCTTTTTTTTCTTAAGATTTATTTTACTTTTAGTTATTGTGTGTATGTGGGTGGGTGGGTGCACATGAGTACAGGTGCCTTCAGATGCCAGGAGAAGGGCACTGGATTCACTGGAGTTAGAGTTAACAGGTAGTTGTAAGCCTTCTGCTGGGAACTGAGCGCCAGGCCTCAGCCTGAGCAGTGTGCTCTTTTAACTGCTGAAATACCTCACAAGCTCCTGTCTGTCTTCATTGCTTAACTTAGATTATCATAAAATCCCTATAATGTGTTCTGACATCATACCCTTCTAACCTGCCAATAGCTCTTTAGTGTCTGAGTCATATTAGGAACATTCCCCCATTTCAGGCAAATGCAGCTTTATCCCACCTTTGGGATGGGTTTCATTAGCCCTCTTACCAGTATGACCTCCTTTATCTCTGACCTTCACAACAGTGCCAAATTAGCCTTCACTCCTTAGAGCTCCTTGGGTGCCCTCCTTAAAGTATGAAGTCCAAATCCTTTAAAGTTGTGCTGTTTGTTGCACGATCTAGACTTGGACCTGTTTGTGTAGCCTCTTTTCCTCTCCCGTTGGATTCTCTCATGGTTAGCTGGACTAGTGGTTAGCCAGTGTTGTGCTTTCTTTGTTTCTACAGCTTGTCCTTCCAACTTACCTTTGCCTTCCCTCACCCTCTGTATCACCAGGTTGTGCTTTGATTCAGATAAATTACCTCTTCAGCTTCAAGTAAATGGTTCCGGTTTCGTCTACTTACCTTTTTAGGAAAGACTATCTTTCATAGACACAAAATGATTAGTGAATGGTTATGCAATGAATAAAAGAGAGATTTTTATTTTTTATTTATTTATTTGTTTGTTTGTTTGTTTATTTGGTTTTTCGAGACAGGGTTTCTCTGTGTAGCTTTGCACTTTTCCTGGAACTCACTTAAAAGAGAGATTTTCTTTTAAAGATTTATTTATTTATTATGTATACAGAATAGGGTGCCAGATCTCATTACAGGTGGTTGTGAACCACCATGTGGGTGCTGGGAATTGAACTCAGGACCTCTGGAAGAGCATTCAGTGCTCTTAACCTCTGAACAATCTCTCCAGCCCCAAAAGAGAGATTTTTAAAGGGAGTAATCCAAAGCACTAATCTCCAGAAATGTAAGAAAAACCTTTATTTCATCCAGCTGTTATCCATTTTATATATAATCTTTCTACTGCATCTGTGATACTTTTCTTTCTAAAACCAGCAAGGATCAAAATAGAATACCCCAAAATACACTTCTCTTTTTAGAATTATTTTTCAATTTTTAATTATCCGTGTATATGTGTTCCTGTGTAGGGGTATGTGCAGACATGTGTAGGTGCCCATGGAAGAGGCCAAATGTGTCAGACTCTTGGAACTGGGGTTAAAAATGGTAATGAGCTGCCATGTGGGTTCTGAGAACTGAACTCAAGTCCTCTAAAAGAGCAAGCAGTACATTATTTTAATGGCCAAGCCATGTCTCCATACACTGTACTTCAGTATATTTCCAGATGGCTCTTCGGAGAAGTTGCAGACACAGGGTGGCTTTGAAAAACCATCTTTGTTAGTGTTTTACTCTCACATTTCTGCAGCTTGCCGTCCTTATTCCTTCCTACCTTACCTCCCAGACTTCACCCTGTCCCCTTCAACCCAAGAAGCCCCACTGACAGTTTTTTTCTATATATCAGAACGCCATGGGTGATGCAGGCCTTCAATCCCAGCACTCAAGAGGCAGAGACAGGCAGATCTCTGTGAGTTCGAGACTAGCCTGGTTTACAGAGTGAGTTCCAGGACAGCTAGAGCTACATAGAGAAACCCTGTCAAGAAAAAAAACAAAACAAACAGAATGTAGTTTAAGCTTCAGCCATCTTGCCCTTCTGTTCTTCTCTCTCAGTACATTGTGTGCTACTCATTGTGTGTTAATATACTTGTGTGTTTTTCCCCCTTCTATTCACTTGCAATACATTGTCTGAATATATTTGTGTGGATTTCCCCCCTCCCTTTATTGCCTTTCAGTATACTGTGTGATATATTTGTGGGGTTCTTTTACCCTGTTAATCTATTGCCACTCAACTAAAATTACTGAACATTCAAAGAGAAGAGAAAATTGAAGTTTTCCTGCACGCCATATGGTAGTTTGAAAGGAAATGGCCCCCCAAAGGAGTGGCACTATTGGGAGGTGTGTGGCTCTGTTGGAGTGGGTTTGGCCTTGTTGGAGGAAGTGTGTCATTGTGGAAGCAGGCTTTGAGATCTCACATATGCTTAAGCCACACCCAATATCTCAGACCACTTCCTATTGCCTGCAAGTAAAGATGTAGGACACTCAGCTACTTTTCCAGCACCACGTCTGTCTATATGCTACCATGTCCCACCATGATGATAATGGACTAAACCTCTGAAACTGTAAGCCAGCCCCAATTAATTGTTTTTCTTTATAAGAGTTGCTGTGGTCATGGTGTCTTTTCATAGCAATAGAAACCCTAACTCAGACACCAGGAAAGAAATACCAGATTACTACTATTAATAATTCATGAAATTTTGTTTTCATTGCAGCGATTACAGGAGGAATTAAATAAAAACCTGTTTGATAATCTAATTGACTTTCTGCAAAAGTCCCATTCTGATTTCCAGAAAAATTCAAGAAACTGGGGCTGTCAAATGAAACTGAGAGAAATTCCCACCGCTGCTCTTATTCTTGGTATGTATGTATCTGTTTATTCATGCTTGCCTATGCATATTTGTTAAATTGGTTTTGTTAGGAGAATAGTGGAAAACGTTTTGTTCTGATAAAAAATTTTTTTGTGTGTGGTTTTTCAAGACAAAGTTTCTCTGTGCAGGTTTGGTACCTGTCATGGATCTCTCTCTCTAGACCAGGCTGGCCTTGAACTCACAGAGATCTGCCTGGCTCTGCCTCCCAGTGCTGGGATTAAAGGTGTGTGCCACCACTGCCCAGCCTGATAAAGCTCTTAAAACAACTATGAGTTGACTTCATACTTTGTAAATCAATAAGTTTATTATATAGTCATAAATATATACATATTTATATATATAAATTTATTATATTCAGATATGTTTTTAGAGAAATGAAATTAGAATTCAGTAATAAAACATCAGTGTGTTAGTAGATCTTATTTTTTGACCTTTTTAAAAAAAAATCACATCTGCATTGAAATTCATCTATAATTCTTGCACTTGATATCTCAATTTTAGATCCACTTATGTTAATATTGATTGCATAGGGAAAGATTTGTGTAAATTGTATATAAATTGTTTCCAGTTTACAGATTATAATTTTTAAAAATACTCATCAATATCTAATTTAGAGCAAATATTTATGTTTCTGGATAATACAAAAATATCTGATTTATTAACAACATTTTCTCAGGTTTTTTTATACTTTTCTTAACTGAAAATATTTTTTGTCATACAATATATTCTGATCATAGTTTCCCTTCCCATCAACTCCTCCCACATCCTCTCTACCCACCTAACTCCACACCTTCTTTCTTTCTCTCTTTAAAAAACACAAAAAAAGCCCCAAGTAAAACAAAATAAATAAAACAAAAAGCACAATAAACACACACACACACACACACACACACACAAACAAAAGCAGAACCCGTAAAACCACAAAAATCAAAAACCATAATATACACACAGATGACCAGTAAGACAAAAAAAATGTCCAAACATAGCACTTGAGACAAGAAGTCTGCAGAAATACCATTGTTCATTTTGTAATAGTCATCTACTGCTGGGTCTGGGACCTGCCTATAAGTGTGATTAATATACCCAGTGAGATGCCATTGGAGAAAACTTAATTTTTCCTTTGCAAGTAGTTTGGTTTCTTGATCAGGGATGGCAGCTCATGTTCACTTCCACCTTTGAGCACTGGGACCCTGTCTGGCTTGAGCCTGTGTAGGCCCTGTGTATACTACCACAGTCTCTCTGAGTTATGTGTGTCAGTCTTGTTTTGTCATAAAGACATTGCTTCCTTGGTGTCATCCATCCCCTCTGGCTCTTTAAATCTTTCTGCCTCCTCTTCTGCATAGATCCCTAAACCCTGAGTGACATCCCATTTAGTACTGGGTGTTATAAAATCTCTCTTTCTCTGCACATTGTCCAATTGTGGGTCTGGGTCTCTAATAGTTCCCATCTATGCCAGAGGAAGCTTCTCTGATGATGACTGAGCAAGGCACTGATCCATGGGTACAGCAAAATGTCATTAGGAGTCATCTTATTGTTGTGTTCCCTTAGCAGAGCAATATTATTTTGTTTTTCCCTAGGCCCATGGCCTATCTGTTTTCAGGATCTTGGTCACTGAAGCAGTGTCAGGCACAGGCTCCATCTTATAAAGTAGGACTTAAATCCAGTCAGATAGTGGTTTGTTGCTCTTGCATTTGTGCTCCTATTGCAACAGCATATCATGTAGGTGGGTAATCATTGTAAGACTGCAGGGTTTGGAGCTTGGCCATTCTTCTCTGGTAGCATGCAGAGTACCTTCCAGTACCATGAACACCAGTTAGGAGGGGTAAAGGTTCTAGTTAGGCATCAGCTTGATTTTTCGGTGTTTTAGTGAGAACTTGTAGTGTGTAAGTGTTGTATGCAACATTAGGGCCTGTCAGTTTGTGGAGAGCAACCAATGGCCTTGTCAATAGCCTAAGTTGTTTGGGCGTTTCTGTCTTAGTTACTCTTATACTGCTGTGAAAAAGCACCATAACCAAAGCAACTTCTAAAAGAAAGCATTTAATTGAGGGTTTGCTTACAGTGTCCGAGGGTTAGTCCATGATCATCATGGCAGGGAGCATAGTGTCAGGCAGGCATGGTGATGGAGCAGAAGCTGAGAGCTTATATTCCGATTCAAGGAGGAGTCAGAGCAAGAGAGACTGGGTCTGGTGTAGGATTTTAAAGTATCAAAACACACCCCCAGTAACACATGCACCCCAACAAAGCCACACCTCAAATCCTTCCTAAACAATCCACCAGCTGAGAATCAAATGTTGAGATGTGGGAGTAGTGGGCCATTCACCACAGTTTCCATGGGGCATCTTTGGCCAATGACTCAAGTTGATTTAACCTATTCCTGGCACTGGAGTTTTTACTTGGTGGCAAAAGATGTCTGGTTGGGGCTTTGTCTCCCACATTGTTTTGTGAGTCCACTTAAATTTGTTTCATTTATGTATATATTTTAAGAAGATTCTACAGTAGTAGGTTTCCATACGACCCCACAAATGGCACTTAATGTTACCTGTCCCTCCCCTCTTCCCATCTTTACCCTTCTTCCCTTCCCTCCCCATTTAATCCACTCTCTCCACTCATTCCCGTGTTTCTCCATAACTATTTATTCTACCACCCCTTCCTTGGAGGTCCCTTCCTCCTCACAGTCCTTCTCTATGCCTAACCTCAGTGGTTATATGGATTGTAGCATGCCTATTGAAGGCTTAAAAGCTAAGATCCACATCTAAGAGAATACATAGTTTTTTTGGTTCCAGGTAACCTTAGTTAAGATGGTTTTTTTTTTTTAAAGCTTTATTTATTTTCCTGTGACCTTCATTATTTTTTAAACAGTTGAATAATGTCCCATTGTATAAATGTTTCACATTTTCTTTATCCATTTATCCACTGATGGGCATCTAGACTGTTTACAGGTTCTGGCTATTATGAGTAGATATGCCCAAGAGTGGAATAGCTGCATCTTGAAGTGCGTCTAGTACTAGCTTTCGGAGGAAACACCGCACTGATTGCAGCATGGCTGTAAGAGTTTGCACTCCACCAGCAGTGGACCACTGTCCCCCTTACTCCTCATCCTCATCAGCATGAGCTGTCATTGTTTCATTGATCTTGTCCATTCTGACAGGTTTAAGATGAAATCTCAAAGGAATTTTGATTTGCATTTCTCTGATGGCTAAGGATACTGAACATTTCTTTAAGTTTTTCTCAGCCAATTGTGTTTCTCCTTTCAAAAAATTATATTTTTTTTATTGTATTGTTATATGGCTCATTTTTAAATTAGTTTATTTGTTTTCTTGATGTCCAGTTCTTTGAATTCTTTATATTTTAACTACTAACTCTTTTGGATATGTAAATTGTTAAATATCTATTTGTTTTGTTTTTGGGCTCTATTTGCAAGTATTTTATTGAAATTTTTTGTATCTTTGTTCATATGGGATATTGGTCTGTAATTTTCATTCTTTTGTGGGTCTTTGATTTGGATATCAGGTTAATTATGGCCTCGTAAAAAGAATTATGCAATGTCCCATTGGTTTCTATTCTGCGGAATAATTTGAGAAGTATTGGCATTAGTTCTTCTTGGAAGGTCTGGTAGAATTCTATATTGAGTCAGTCTATCCCTGGGCTTTTTTGGTTGGGAGACTTGTAATTACTGCTTCTATTTCATTAGGAGTTATACATCTGTTTAATTTGCTTATCTGATATTCTTTTAACTTTGGTAAGCTGTATTTATAAAGAAATTTATTCATTTCTCTTAGGTTTTTCAGTTTGGTTGGATACAGATTTTTAAAGTATGTCATGATTCTCTGGGTTTTCTTGCCTATTATTATGTCCCCTTCTCGTTTCTAGTTTTATCAGTTTGGATTTTCCTTCTCCATTCTTTCATATATTTGACTTGGTGAAACTGACTCCCTCTCCCAGCAGCCATCAATAACTCTTTAGTTAAGGGAGGGACTTGATATTCCCCCGACCATCTATGCTGGTATTTTTGTCACTTAATCCTGTGAAAATCTTCTGCATGCAATGGCAGCCTCTCTGACTTCATGGGTATAACTGCACTGTTATGTCTGACTAATGTTTCTCTACAGGCATCTTTCTTTATGGCTCTTGAAATCTTTCTGCCCCCTCTTCTGCAATGCTCTCTGAACCTTGGGTGGAGGGGCTGTGATTAATTCCATTTGGAATTTACACACTCCACAGGCTTATTCTCTGCATGGTGGCTGTATGTCTCTGTATTAATCACTGTCTTCAAAAGAAGCTTCTCTGAGGAGGGTTGAGAGATGTACTCATCTATGGATATAAAAATAAGAACTTGGGGGTAAGCTTATTTATTACTATGTTCATTTAGCAGAATAATAGTTCAGGCAGAATTTTTAAAAAAACCAAACAAACAGAAATCCAGCCACTGTATTTTTGTTTGATCAGTGAATGAAACCAAGCATTGGTTTCATCTTGTAGAGTGCCTTTTAAACTCAGTCAGAAAATGGTTACTCCCATAATATTTTTGCCACTGTCACATCAGTGAGAATGTCTTTTTAGGCCAGTCATTATTGTGCCTTGAAGGTGACCATCTGGTAGTTCTTCAGTGACATGTTCCCCGAGGAGATACCAGGAGATGAGAAACAATAAAGACAGGAAAGTTAAGGTTAGGAGATCATGTATAAGCCTTAAGCACGTCTTATGCCAAACAAGTTTATTAAGAAGTACAACACCTTATATACAGTGTCGAGAAAATGGGACAGAATCATCAGGATGCTATCTTACAATGAGATAAAATTAGTAGGAAGCTGACTCAAGTAGTGACTGAAAGGGAATACAGGGTATCTCAAGTGCATCAAAAACTGAGAGCTCTGTGGCCTTAGAACTGTTAACTCCAGCCTCTTCAGGGTGGAAAAGCCAGGTTCTCTGGAACAGAAACTATTACTCCTTCCAGGCCCTCTGCCCCTGGGCAAGAACATAGAACTAGTGTTCCCTTTGTCCTTTCATCAGAGCCTATGAGAAAGCCTTGGATTGGCCTTTCTCATTTGGTAGCATGCATAGAGCCTTTCTTTCAGTCCTACAAAAGCTAACTAATAGGGGGGTAGCATCCAGGTCTGTACCAGCTTGATTTCTATGACCTAGTACTTAGATATGTGGTGTCTTCGGCAGTAGGGTCTTCAAGTTCTAAAAGGTAGTAAAGAGCAGTAACAGTAGTCTGTAATGTTTTGGGGTAGGGATCTATAGGACCCCACTGACCAACAACTCAAAAAGAGGTAATTCAGACCTGGCACTTTTTATATGATAGCCTCTTGTGTCTTGAGGTGGCATTGTTGTAGTAAGTCTTTTTCTGTCCCACCTGCCAGCTCCCAAATAACGACACAGAGACTTATTATTAATTATGAGAGCTCTGCCGATAGCTTAGGTTTGTTTTTGACTAGCTCTTATAACTTAAATTAACCCATTTCTGTTCATCTACGTGTTGCCTTGTGGTTTGTGGCCTTTACTTCTCTTCCTGCATGTCTTGCATCCTCTCTTGTCCCACTGGTGACTCTGCTTTCTTCCCAGCATTCCTCAAAATCCTGCCTAGCTATTGGCCATTCAGCGTTTTATTAAACCAATTCGAGTGACCCATATTCACAGTGTACAAAGAGATTATTCCACAACCTTTCCCCCTTTTTGTCTAAATAAAAAGGAAAAATTTTAACTCTAACTCAGTAAAACTGTATATGATAAAAACAATTATCAGGTATTGTCTAAATAGACAATATATAAATAAACTATATACAATAAGAACAATTATTGAGTAAGAATTGCATTTACAATGTCCAGTCCATTTGTATTTGGCAAATTTAGAGAAAATACTCCATTATCTGTCTTCTCTTGATGAGTCCAAATTTTTGTACCAAATTTATCTTTTATCATAACTAAGGAAAACTGTAAGTATCTAGTCTTAAATTCCATCAAAGACCCAGAAGGATGTAATATTATCTGAGTAAACAGGAAGTGCTGTGCAAAGCCACTTCCAAAATTATGAAACAATGGTGACATCTGGCTGCCTAGACAGTCACCCCAAGGTTCCTCTGCAACTTTGGGGCATCCATCTTTGGCCTACAGGCCTAGAATATATGACAGACTTTTATGTGAAGGAGGAATTTTGATGGACTGTCCCACTTTGTTTTGGCAAAGTTCAGCAGTCATTTTCCTATGTGTCCTGCAGAATGTCTGGCAGACTTTTCTATGAAGCAGGAATTTTGAAGGACTGTCCTGCCTTATCTTGGCAAAGTTTAACAGCGTTTTTCCTTTGTGTCCTGCTTGTCCAGTTTGCACAGCATACTGTCAGCAGTCAAGACAAGAGTAGTTTCTTGCCCAAATGGCTAGTTTTGCCACATTGAAAGCAAACTCCATATGGAGTTTCTTCGATGCCTATCATCTTCTCTGAAGTAAATTAGTACTGCCAGGAGCAGACATGTCTCATTATCATGAAAAGCACTATGTTAACAAAACATTTTAAATGGCATATTCTGTAGGTCTTTGAAGTGTTTGAAGACCATCTATCTATCTAAAATACATCTCTGCTTGATCTTGAAGACATATCTTGCATAACTACAAGTTTGATTGTTATAGGTGAATAACTACTAACCTGCATTTCTTTATTATCCTAAATAGTTTGTAATAATAACTTTGAAGGACTAGAGTTCATTGTTAAAGGAGTTGCATAGGTACAACACCTTAAACAAGGATAGAAACGTATGTACAGTATATTCTCACCAAAATAACCTTAAAAGTTGACTCAATAATCCTCCCTTTTATTTCATCATTTTTATACTATATCCCCCCTTATCTCTTCAAACAGAGATCCCTGAATCTAATCTCCTTTGTTCAGTTTTTTTTTCTGACCATGGCCAATAACAGTTTGTAACCAACCCCCTATACAATGTCAAATATCTATAGCTCAATGAATGACCAAAAACCATCCACTCTATCTCTTGGTAATATGGGTATTTTATTCTCTAGACTGCTTCTTGTTGTCTGAGGACACTGGCATGTTTGGGGGACCCTCAGAAAATTAGGATAATGGTTAAGTCCTGGGAGAGCTAGCTGTTGTCTAGTTTCTGTGTGATGGGAAAATGGAGGGCTTATTTGAAGTCTAGCTGGAGTAATCTATGAGACTGGACCATTTCAGCCAGCAGCCTTGAAGCTGTTCTGGATATAGAACTCTAAGGAAACTGCAGCAGAGATACTCTGAGAGGCTGGATCACCTGGGCCACTCATTTTCATTGGTGTCTGGGCCCCTTCTGAAAACACGAAAATTTTCAAAGGTAACATACATACCTGCATTAACACAAGTATGGACTATGCATTGTATGAAAGCCAACCAAAGATGACTTTTTTGTTTTGCTTGAGAAGGTAAAATATTCGTCACCTGTCTTGTAGGTTTTGTTTGTTTGTTTGTTTTTTTAAGGTTTATTTCTTTATGGTTGTAACTAGGATTTGGTGTGGGGGGGGGTCTTCCCTGATCAAATCTGATCTTTATGAACCTTAACGAACCCACAGCCTTTTGTTTACTGTAGAAACAAAAGCATAACCTCTTCCCCACAGCAATACATTTTTTGAGTTCCATTTTAAAGTTAAGGCATTCTTAAAGTATCTAGGCTGATTTAATTCAGCAGTCCCTTTCACAATCCCATGTCTTATAGCAGCTGTCATTTGCTTATCAGCAATGAAAAAATTCAAAGACAACACAATAACATACAGGATCCAGACTCCTTATGTATTTCCCATCTCTTTGTGGCTTAATCTTTTTGTTTTTGTTTTTTTTACTACTTTACTCTTTCTTTAAAGATTCTATTATTTTTAAACTATATTTTATGACTGTCTATATCCTTTTTCTTTTTTTCTTAAGCCTGTGCACATTATTAAACACAGTTTACAAGTTTTTTCCAACTGAACCTGCTTTACTGCATATCTGTAACCTTTTCTGTCTGCGTGAGCAAAACCTTAAACCTCCATGCAGCTTAGCTTATAGCATGCTGGCAGCTAGCTACCCCCGCCCCCAATTACCTGAGAGCCAAGCCTCATGTCAGAGGTACCAGTGGGAGCAATGTTTACTGCCCCAGCTCTGGGAAGTTTCTGGGTCCATGCTGTTGTAGATGTTTGTACCTACTTTCATGCCACCAAGTAGCATGCTGCCTGATGCTCATAAACTCCATTTAAGTGCTTGGTAGCAGGGCCTCTTAAAAGAACCACACCTCTGTAAGTAGCTAGCACTGAGCCTACCTGAGAGACCATGGTCACCAGGAAGCCACATTTGACTCCATGTTCTGAACCTTTTTTTTTTTTAAGCTTTCTCAAGCCTTATGTGTACGTGGCCCCATATTGGGCACCAATTGCAGGAAGTCTTTCTCTGTCTCTCCTGCCACCTCCCAAATAACCACATGGAGACTTACTAGTTATGAAAGCTCCACCAATAGCTTAGGCTTGTTTTTACCGAGTCTTATAACTTAAATTAATCCATTTCTATTCATCTACATGGCTCATGGCTTTTAGTTTTCCTGTATGTCTTGCATCCTCTCTGTCCCACCAGCAGCTCTGCCTTCTTGTTCCCAACATTCTCTCTGCCCTGAAAATCCTACCTAGCCACTGGCCATTCAGCCTTTTATTAAGCCAATCTGAGTGACATATTTACAGTGTACAAAATTATTACTACACAACACATTGTCATCCCACCTACCCCATTATAGGGTAACTCCATTTAAATTCTTTATATTTGAATATAAATGTTTTAGGAAGCTTCTACAGTAATAGCTTCCCATCTGGCTTTTTCAACATGGTCCTTAGTGTTACTCATCACCATACTCCTTATACCATTTAACCCTTCTTCCATTATGCACTTTTCCCCATTCATACCATCTTTGTCTATCCCCCATTCCCTGAACCACCCCTCACCATGGCCTCTTACTAGTTTTCTGCTGTGTATGGATATGCCAGTTTAAACACACACACACACACACACATCTCAAGATTCAAAGCCAGCATCCATGAGAGAGAACATGAAACAATTGGATGACCTCACTCAGAATTATTTCCAGCTTCATCCATGTAATTACATACTTTCATTTTTAAATAGCTGAATAATATTACATTATATATATGAACCACACTGTCATTATTCATTTATCATTAATGGACATTTAGATGCCTTCTGTTTCTTTTTTCTTTTTTTTTTTTTTTTTCTGGATCTGAGGACCGAACCCAGGGCCTTGCGTTTGCTAGGCAGGCACGCTACCACTGAGCTAAATCCCTAACCCCGCCTTCTGTTTCTTTGCTGTTATGAGTAGAGCAACAGTGAATATGGATGAACTGACTTCTCTATACAGAGCCATTTGGGAATAACCTTACTGGATCATGTAGTAAATCTATTTCTAGCCTTTTGAGGAACCTACCATTGTGCCTCCATTTGTACTTCCACCAACAGTGCATTACTGTTTCTTCTTCCTACATCCATTTGTATTTTGGATCTTAGCCATCCTGGCTGGGGTAAGATTAAATTTCAAAATAGTTTTAATTTGCATTTCTCTGATGGCTACATTTTAAAAAATATTTCTTGGCTATTCATATTTACTTTGGGAATTCTATATTTAGTTCTATTCCCCAATTTTTAATTTGGGTTGTTTGGTTTGGTGTTTAGTTTTAATTCTTTGTATATCTAGTTGCTAACCCTCGCTTAGATATTTAGCTGATGAACATTCTTTTCCATTCTGTAGCTGCCTTGTCACTGGAATGATGGTGTCATTGCTGTATACCAATCTTTTAGTATCACGAGTCACGAGGTCCGATTTCTTAGACGGTGGTCTTAGTACCTGTGGTACTAGGATCCTGTTCAGAATGTCTTTTTGACACTTTTAAGTGTAGTCCTTACTTTCTCTCCTATCAGATTCAGGGTATCAGGTCTGTGCTGAGTTCCTTGAACCATTTGGAGTTGAGTTTTGTGTAAGGTGAAAGATAAGGATCTAGTTCGCTATCAATAGATTATTTTTGGTAGGATGGCTGTTTTCACAGTGTTATTCCTGTCAGTCTATCAACACAGGAGGTCTTTCCATCTTTTAGTATGTCTTCAATTTCTTCAGTATCCTAAAATATTCATTGTACAAGTCTTGCTTTCTTGGTTAAGTTAATACTAAGATTGTTATTTATTTAGTTATTTTGAAGCTACTGTGATTGGGATTGTTTCTTTCTCTGTATGATTGTTAATCTTCTGTAGGAAGAGTACTGATTTTTGTATGTATCCTGCTACTTTGCTGAATGTGTTCATTAGCCTTTGGAATTTCCTGGTGGGGTCCTTAGGATCTTGTATGTATGGAGTCGTATCATCAGTAACAATATTTTGACTTTCCTTTCCTGTTTGTATCCACTTTATCACTTTCACTTGTTATTTGCTCTAAGACTTCAAGCACTACATTTAATAGGTACAGAGAGAGTAAACATCCTTCTCTTATTCCTGATTTGCTTTGCTTTGAGTTTTTCTCCTCTTAGCATCATGTTAGATATGGATTTGTTGTACATTACTTTTATTATCTAGAGATATGTCCCCTATAGCACTAGTCTCTCCAGGACTTTTAACATGAAGGGATGCTCATATGCTTTGTCTCTGAATCTGTTTATGTAGTGGGTGACATTTACTGACTTACATATGTTGAACCATCCCTGTGTTTCTGGGATGAAGCCCATTTGATTATGCTGTATGGTCTTTTTGATGTGTTCTTGAGTTTGATTTATAAGTATTTTATTGAGAATTTTTGTGTTTATGTTCATCGAGGAGAGTCTACCATCTGGTTTGAAAACGCTTTGCAGTTATTAAGGGGGAACCTTAACCCTATGATGGCCTACCACTATTGAATGCTTTCTTTCAGTATTGGCAGGTTACCATTGTTGGAGGTGATGGGAAGAAGCACAATGAAAAGAAATGGCCTGAAAAGTTGTGAGAATTTGCTCTGTCCTGCTTCTTGTCAACAGGAAAATAGAAATTACATTTTGCAAAATTATGGTCTGAAAATACTTTTCTGGTTAAACTGTTGAAGGTCCAGAAGCATGGCTTCCCAGTTCAGAGAACTTGCTGCTCTTTTAAAAGACAAGAATTTGGAACCTAGTACCCTTGTTGGGCAGCTCATAGCTGCCTGTAAATCCAGCCCAAGGGTAACTGACTCCTTCTTCCTTCAGTAAAATTGTACTCAGGTGTGCCAGCTCTAATATGTATCCTCACACTGACACACAAATAGACACAAATATAATTAGGAATAAAGTCTTTAAAAAATGTGGTAACAAAACACATTAAAACTAGAGGAATGTGCATAACAGTTATTTTCTATGAAATAATCATTTATTTCTTCAACATTGTTGATTATCTTGTTTGAAGTAAGGTATTTTGTTTTAGAGAACATAATGTTAAATAGATTTTATGGAGTCAGAGAAAGATAAGCCATTGTTTAACTGAATGCTCCCTTTTGTTTAGAGATGCATTATTTATATCATAGACTTTGGTGTGTGCTAGGAATGATATAACATTGAAGGCTCTGGAGCACACTGTTTCTGTATTTTCCTAGTACCCTTTCTGTATTCCTATTTCTTTCTGTATTCCTTTTCTTTCTTTCTTTCTTTTTTTTTTTTTTTTAAACTACATATAGCCTATTACAGATAGCAGATGTGGTGGTGCACATCTTTAATCCCAGCACTCAGGAGGCAGAGGCAGGTGAATCTCTGTGAGTTCAAGGCCAGTCTAGTCTACAGAGTGAGTTCCAGGATAGCTAGGGCTGTTACACAGAGAAACCCTGTCTTGAAAAACCAGAAAAAAAAAAAAAAAGTAAAGAAAGAAATAGACTGCAATCTTTGTTATGTTCTATTGCCATTCATATATACCATGACCAAGACAACTTATGTAGTAAAGCATTTAAATGGAGGAGGCAACTTATTAAATAAAGCATTTAAATGAAGGCTTGCTTACAATTTCAGAGGGTGAGTCCATGACCATCATGGTGGGGAGCACAGCAGCAGGCAGGCAGGCTTGGTGCCACAGCAGTGGCTGAGAGTTTACATCTTATTCTCAATTGTAGAGACAGAGAAAGAGAGAGAGTGGGCCTGGCATGGGCCTGTAAACCTCAAAGCCCACCACCCCCAGTGACACACCTCCTCCAGCAAGGCCACGCCTCCTAATTCTTCCCAAAACAGTTCTACCAACTGGGACCAAGCATTTAAATACATGAGCCTGTAGGCTCATTCAAACAAACACCTGTTAAAAGTAGATAGGTGAAAGAAAGAAAGCAGATAGGCAACATGGAAAATAGTCTGCTAATATATATGTTTTCTGGAGATTTTAAAGGGGCCTTATTGCTGGCATGAATGATTCTGAAATTTGTTTCTAAATCTTGTGACTTGTATGACTAGGCTAAAGCAGGTTGAAGATATGTGCTGCTATCTGCTAAAATGCCAAAGAATTTTTTTTTTCCTGTTGGTTTTTTGAGACAGGGTTTCTCTGTCTCCCAGACTACCCTAGAACTCAATATGTAGGCCAGGCTGTCCTGGAACTCACACCTGCCTCTGCCTCCTGAATGTTGGCATTGTAAGTCACAGATTGTTAAGTTAAGGAAGGTATCAATTAACAGAATGAATTCCAAAGTAGTGGAGAAATTTCCAACCAATTCTGATGTGCCATATAGAGAGCATCAAATACTGATTTTTCAAAATGAAAGGGTACTTTGATAAATACTGAAGTTCCAAAGTTTTAATTTGCTTCAGTTCTCTCAGAAATTATTACACATTTTTCAATTAACTACTGTGATTTCAATGATAGTATTCATCTTTTATCCTCAGTGTTTAATGAAGGTCACAAAAGGGTTAGATTTCTTAGTCCCTTGTTCTTAAATGACTAATGATTTCTGTGGGACTTTGATAAAGTAATGAAATTGCTCCAAAGCTATTTTCCAAGGTCAATTGTATATGCTTAGCAATCTTTTCAAAGGAAGAATTGAACTACAGGCCTTTCTGGACAAATTAGTTGTGTTAACTTTTTGATACTGACAAAATAATCTAGGTAATCAACTTAAAGAAAGGAAATGTTTGTTTGACTCATGGTTTCAAGGATTTTGTTGTATAGTGAGTTGGCTTCTGGCTTTGGGGCATGTTCTGAGATAGTATATTATGGAGTAGTGTAGCTGAATTTCTAAGCGGTCTTATTAAATAAACACAGAGCCCAAATATAGTAGTGAAATCCTTAGAGATCAGGGAAATAGTGAGAGCTACCAACCAACCTTACCTCACCAGCTCTGCAACTCACAAAATGCCACGTCTTCCTGTCCACCCAGGCTTTTATTGCCTTGCTGTTCTGTCTTCTCATTGGCTCTTAGCCCAGCTACCTGACTTCCTTGTCACTGCCTGTCTGTACACACCTCCAGGTCTCTATGGTTGGTACTGGGATTAAAGGCGTGTGTCACCACACTTGGCTCTGTTGCCTAGTGTGGCTTTGAACACACAGAGACCCTGCCTGCCAAGTGATCGGATGAAGGGCGTGTGCGACCACTGCCTGACTTTTGTGTTTACTTACAACGGCTTGCTATTTCCTCTGATCTCTAGGCAAACTTTATTTATTAACATACAAATAAAATATCACCACATTTCAGCACAAATAAAATAGCACCACAGAGCAGTGTTTGGTTAACAAAGTGCTTACCTCTGGGCAGATAGGGGTAGACAGGAACCAACCTTCTTCCAGTAGATCTCCCCATCTCCCAGTAAGAATCTAGGTTGAGACCCATGCCTTCACCAACTGGGCCGTGGGCTGTTCAGGACTAAACTGTACCACATTTTCTTTAGATCATGTTCTGTAAGTAGAGTCAATCCTGTTGCAATTTTCTGGATTCCTATTGCAAATCGTGTTTTTAAACTGTTTTCATTCGATGCTTTCTTTGCTTTTTAAAATACCCTTAATTAAATTATTAATGAAGATGATGACATTATGTTTTTATTTTCTCATAGGTGTGAATGTCACGGATCATGATTTAATATTCAAAAGTCTAACAGAGACCCTTCAGAATAATGTCACACCATATATAGTCTCATTACAAGCTAAGGATTGTCCAGGTAAAAATATAAATGTATGGTTTCTTGGTGAGATGTTACAAAATTGTGCTCACCTCTACTCTGCCTGGCTCCCACTCTGTGCATGTCTCACTCATTTTTATTCATTGCCATAAATCAATTTGTTTTCCCACTTGAAAAGGCCATCAATGGTTAAAAAAAACAGTCTGTAGGCAGAGCCAGACTTGAGTATGTAAAGCCATTAAATGCACACTGTCATACTCAGATTTGTTTGCATCTGGACTGATAACAGATTTAATGTACTACTCTTAGTAATTAGTGATGAATTAGAATTTCAGTCTTAAGGATGTCTTTTTTAAATGAGTGTAAAGGAAGATTTATAATCAATAAAATAATTCTTATAACTCTTGATGTTAAGGACTGTGACATTCTTTTGTTGTTCAGAAAGTAAGTACATGATATTCTAAAAATAATTTATGATTTCCTGCTTATACATTTGCTTAGATAATACTTGTAGATAATACACATAAATTTTGATCTGATTTTAGTCTGAACTAATAAAATATATTTATTAATCTTATTTAGAAAGGGTTTCATGTTACCCAGGCTGTCATTGAATTTACTGTGTAGCAGAAGATGACCTTGAACTTCTGACCTTCCTGCCTTCTCCCAGTCCAGAGATTTCAAGCATGCTTGACCACATTCATTTTTATTGAGTACTGGCAGTCAACTCTCGGGTTTTGTGCATGCTAGACAAGTACAGTACCAACTGAACGTGTTGTCCAGCCCCTAATAAATTTAAATAATAAGGGAAGGGTACTAATGCGTAATAATAATATATATGGCATATTTTAACTATATTGATAAAATACAGAAAAAATATACTCCACTCAAATAATGCAATCAACTTATCAAAGGTTTCAGTGGATAAGTCCTCTTGCTTTTTATATTCTGCAGATGTGAAACACTTTTTGCAAAAGTTGACCTCACAGTTGATGGACTGCTGTGTAGATGAAAATTCCAAGGAGTTGAAAAGTGTTAACACCCCCAGAAAAACAAATTATTCAATGGATTCACTTTCTAGTTGGTACATGACTGTCACACAGGTAAAAGGAAACTGAATACTCAGAAGGTTGGCTCGGGATTAGTTTACTTAGATATCACTCTCCTAATAAACAAGTCGGTAAAGCAATAGTAGCAGTTTTATGTTAGTTATTTCTTCTGAAGCTACTAGAATTTGAAAGTATGTAGTATGTAGATTAATTACTGGTAAGTGCTTGGATTACTAGAGGACATTTTATTTGTCGGAGAAGTCCATGAAATGACAAAAAGAAAATATCCCAAGTTGGTTCTGTTGCAAATTCTATTTCTGTAGTAATGGCTGTAACTTTCTTATAGTACCTCTAAGTTCAGTATTTGCTTTTGTTTGGTAGACACATATCACCTATTCCTGCTATCAGTTTAGTCCTTGACAAGTAATTCTGTAATTTTTAAATTTTAATTTGTTCCATGCTCAGAATTCTTGGGAAACATTACTGTAAAAATAAGGTATATTGAACAAAACAATACAATAAGTAAAGTATATTTAACAAAATATAAATTTCATTCTACTGTGAGCATTTTTTTCATTTTCTATTTTTTTATTAAGAAAATTTTTTATTCATTTTACATACCAAAGATCCCCCTCTTCCCTCCCCCCCTCCAGCCTCCCTCTTCAAACCCATCCCCTCACTCCCACCCACAAGAAGGCAAGGCCTCCCATGGGGAGGCACATCCAGTAGAGGCAAGTCCAAACCCTTCCCCTGCCTCAAGGCTGCCCCAGATGTCCCATCATGGGTAGAGGGCTCCAAAAAGCCCCCTCAGGCACCAGAGATGGATTCTGATCCTACCGCCAGGGGGTCTCCCAAGCAGATCAAGCTACACAACTGTCTCGCCATGCAAATGGCCTAGTCCAGTCCCATGTAGGCTCCACAGCCATTGATCCAAGTTTCGTGAGTTCCCTCTAGTTTTAAAAGTACTATAGTGACGTTTTCTAATGTGTTTTGCTGAAGTGATACACAAAGTTCCATGTATGGAACATAAAGTATTTTATGTAAGAATGCTTATGATAATAATTTGATCCAAAATCTTAGGTATATTTAGAAATCAAAGTCATGGCAATTTAAGCCCAGTATCTTTAAGTTGGGTTTGGCAAAATATTTAGTGTCCATTTCAAGGTTTAAAGTTTGAAATACTACATTCATTGTGCCTTTACATTGATAATAAATTCACTTTAGAGCATACTCATGAATCAACTGAAAAAGATCAATTGTATAGAAAAGTTTCTTTTTCTTTTTTTTTTTAGCAGAAAATTTATTTTATATATGTTATGGGTCTTACTGAACCTTTTTCTTACTGTTACTATGTCTAGAAACAGATTTTACTAGTAACTGTTAGAATGAGATACTGTTTATTATTTGGGAAAAATAAAAACAACCATTGTGAAATATAGAAAGAGTGACTTTTTTTTTTTTTTTTTTTTTGGTTTTTCAAGACAGGGTTTCTTTGTGTAGCTTTGGAGCCTTTTCTGGAACTCACTTGGTAGCCCAGTTTGGCCTCAGACTCACAGAGATCTGCCTGCCTCTACCTCCCAAGTGCTAGGATTAAGGGCATGCACCACCACTGCCCAGCAAGAGTGGCATATTAATAAGTGGCATTATGGTATTGTTTGGCTGATAAGACTTACCTTTAACTCCTCCATTCCACAATGACTTAGAACACAGACCCAAAAATGACAAGCAAAAAGAGGACCACTTGTCGACAATGGCAGTCTCCTCCTGTTGTGCTTATCTTAAAGAATATGGAGAGCTTCAGTACAAAAGTACTCCAAGACTTCATAATTATCAGCAGGTAGATGATATGTTGTTGACCTTTGTGTTTTCATTTATTATTACGGGGTATATCTAAATATGACGTGTGTGTGTGTGTGTGTGTGTGTGTGTGTGTGTGTGTGTGTGTTGGTATGTGTGCTGTGGTATATGTCTGGAGGCTAGATGGCAGCTGTGAATGGGCTCTCCTATGACCAAACTCAGGTCCCCAGGTGTGCCTTAGCCACTGAGCTGTCTCATGGGCCCCTATTTTATTTATTTTTCTGTCATGCAGAGTAGCCGATTTCCATAAGGCATTTCCAGATTTGGTTCTGCTTGCCTTTCTCTCCCCATCTTTGAGTCCCCATTCCTGTTGAAATGCTTCACCTCCAGTTACTTGGCATTTTGTATAAATTTTCATTTTTCTTAAGAAAGCATTACTTTTAACTTAAAAACACAGTGTTCATTTTAAGACTAAATGAAATTGAAAACTACTTTAGAATAGTAGTTCAAAACTGTATGTTCAAAGACCTCTTAGCAAATTATTTCCTTGGTTTTTGGCATAAGGTTGAGAACCCGGACAGATTTAGCCTGTTCTTAGTTAACATGGTAAATAGGTATAAAATGTCATTTATCTTACAAAGATTATATCCTTAAATGTTTTCAATATGAAAGTACCTTATTTTTATATATTTCCAGTGAGAATTTTTAATGTCCCGAGTTTTTTTTAAGGAATCTTATGAGACTTAAAATTGAAGTAACTAACCCTATTTTAAATTCCCATGACATTTGTTCTCATTGTATATTTGTTAGGGTATAGTTAACTTTCTTTTGCATATTCTCTATGTCAGCTAACATAACTAAAATTCTTATTTTTAGTGTGGCGTGGTAGGATTTTTGCCCCATTGAACAATGAGTTGTAGATATATTCATATATCCCCCTCCCCAACATTCCCCTATGCTGGGGATAAAACCCAAGACTTCATGCATGCCTGTGCAAATTCTCTACCATTGAACTGTATTCTCAAGCTAATGTCCTAAGACTTTTTTAAAAAACTTCTTACCATTCTGTGCAGACGAACAGTGTGGTGTATAACAGTGTTATTTTACTTGGATTTGGTACTACTATGGTCCTCAAAAGTAAAGAACTTAGAACAGCTACAAGTACAGTACTTTATTCCTGTGAATATAGAAAGAACTTCATACAGCCAACATTGGAAAGCAATAGGAAATAGGAGAGAGCAGGCACAGTACAGAGAAGTGTGACTTGCAGAACCCCTTATGAATAATGCTGTTTCACTCCATAGAAGCTGTTTGTTTCTGTCTTAGTTGTGCTGATATGAAATCCTGTTCAGTGTGTTTAGGATAAAAATAGAAGGAAGGGATATGACTCTTTTGAATGATGTCCGTCAAAAAGATTACTTACGTATGTGTGAAGGTGATGTATGTGTGAAAAAGAAAGGGGAGACTAGTGGAAAACTGAGGAGGACTGGGTGAGGCTCAGAGTTGGTGAGAGTATATTAAATGATAGTTGACAGTCTAATCTTAGGAATCTCTGGGTTCTTACTTATGAAGGAAAGGATCCATAAGGAATTGATAAAGAGTTAGAATCTAGGAGATTGCTATTTTGTTATTATTTTTACTTTAAAAAGAAAATGAATGATCTAGAAAACTTAATAACAGTGTTTTAAAACTTAAATCATTTTGAAGTGTAGTACATTGAAATACATTTGCTGAAGAAGCTTTGTATCTTTCTAAAAACTAGTCAGCATCTGCATGAGTTTCCACTGATTCTCATTTTTGGAATCGCCACATCTCCTGTCATCATCCATCGACTGCTTCCTCATGCCGTGTCATCTCTGCTGTGTATAGAGCTCTTCCAGTCTTTGTCTTGCAAGGAGCACCTGACAGTGATCCTTGATAAGGTAAAAAGAAAGCGTGTCCACCAATGCCATGGAGTTATATATAAGAAATGATACCAAGAAATCCCTGTGTCTCTCAGACTTTGTTCAACTTATTTGCAATTTTTTTTTTGTTTTTGTTTTGTTTTTTTGTTTTTTGAGACAGGGTTTCTCTGTGTAGTTTTGGAGCTGGTCCTGGAACTTGCTCTGTAGAGCAGGTTGGCCTCGAACTCACAGAGATCCTCCTGCCTCTGCCTCCCCAGTGCTGGGATTAAAGGCATGCACCACCACCACCCGGCTTATTTGCAAAGTTTAATACTTTTATTAAATTATGTTTATAGTATAGTCTCTATATAAAATTGCCTTCTCAAAAAATAAGCTTTATGAGAGTGATCGTATGTACATTCTTGCTTTCATTACTTAGTTGAAAAAATTAGGCTTTTAAAATTAATTTAGAGGCTTCGGGATATAGCTCATTAATAGAACACTTGTCTGTCCATGTGGAAGGCAAGCCCTGGATTTCAGTCATCTTAGTACTAAAAGGAATAAGTAAAATTTTATATAATGTGTAGACGTCAGACCATTACTGGTATGTTTTGACCTTGTATTTTATATAAAATGGTTTAAAGGTTTTAAGGTTTATTTATATTTTAATTGTATGAGTCTTTTGTCCACATGGATGTATGTGCACAGAAGAGGGTGTTAGATTCCTAGAATCTGTAACTGGGGTTAGAGGTGATTGTGAACCACTGTGTGGGTGCTGAGAATGGAGTCCTTGTCCTGCAAGAGCAGCCATCTCTCTAGCCCTGCAGTTGTTGCGTGCACTTTGACAATGTCACGTTGCTCCTAACAACAGCTGCTAAGCTGAGACTTGAACTTTCATGATGTTCCTGTGTAAATAGCAGTACGATTCTTTAGTATTAACTGCCACAGATTCATTCGAGATCCCATTAAGATGTGTTTCCTGATAGTCTGTAGGTGAGCAGTGACAACCCTTGTGGTCATCTGCCAACCACTTCCGCACATCTGTCCACAACAGATAGCACTCTAATTTATTGACACATTGGGAAAAAAACTTCAGTTTGAAATTGATTAATTGTAGCCAAATGCAGTTGTCCTTGTGCAACTATACTTTTGGAAAAAAATCTTAGTATAAGGTTTGATTTTCAGATGTAAAGCATTAATGTAGCTCTTTGAAAACTAACCAAATAATACAAGTTGCTCTATATTTTTTAAAAGAAAAATCATTTTTGTTCTTCATATGTTCTTGTTCAGTAAGTACATAGCTTGCTACAGTTCATTAATTTGGATCAGTAGGGAGAGAAACAAGTTTTATTTGGTAACAAGAAAGTACATCTTTTCTTTTTTTTTTTTATTTGGTGTCTTCTGGTTGTGAAGAAAACGGTTATTTTGTTAATATGTATTGTTTGAAGATTAGGAATTTAACAGAAGTTGATAGACATCTTTGGTTCAGAATATAGTTTGAGGATGGGAGTGGGGGTGCTTGGGAGAGAGAGGCAGCAGGCGGCTCTCTGATTTTTTTTTTTCCCCAACCTGGTATACATAACAAATTCAGGACAGCCAGGGCTGCCTTGTAAGACCCTCTTCAAACACATCGGGACTGTCATCCGGACTACTTTTTGACTCTGAAGTAAATAAAGTTTATTATTTGTCTGATATTTGACCGAAGAAAATGTGTGGCTACTCTTGCTTTCATATTTGATGTGCTGCAGTAGCATTCTTTGTCTTGTTATTTATTCTTCGTGCTCATGATTAGCGAAGGCTAAGGATGTGTCTATTTTCTCTCCCTGTCTTTCAGCTGCTGCTTACAGCTCAGTTTCCTTTTAAAATAAGTAAAAAGGCATTACAAGTTCTGACCAACATCTTTTTATATCATGATTTCTCAATTCAAAACTTCATAAAAGGACTTAAGGTAAGGAAATAACTGATGCGTTTGAAAGTTCACCGCCTGACTCTGAGTAGTTTACATCATTTCAGATTGATTAGTGTGATGGTTAGGACATTTTAGTAGTAAGATCTAGAAAAAGTCAATTCTACTTATTTTCTTCTAGAGTCTACCTTTCCTTTTTTACCTCGCAGTCACTTATAGAAGATAAAATTAGGGTATCAGTAATGGAAAAGAGCTGTTTCCATTAGAGAGTCTTGACCAGTGAGGAATGGGCTGGAGGGGAAGGATTTCTTTTTGTTTAGGACTTGATGAAATCTTACAGGCTTGTTACCCAAGGAATGCCATTTATGAGGGTCAACAAACTTCTGTTATGGACCAGAGAATGAGCGTCTTCAGCTTTGTTCTGTGTGTGTTTGTCACCTTTGCTATTGACATTTTTCAAGCTCTAAAACCACATTTTTAGCCAGGCAGTAGTGGCACACGCCTTTAATCCCAGCACTTGGAAGGCAGAGGAAAGTGAATCTCAGTGAGTTCGAGGTCAGCCTGGCCTACAAAGCTAGTTTCAGGACAGCCAGGACTGTTATACAGAGAAAGCCTATCTTGAAAAACCAAAAACAAACAAACAAACAAAAAAACTACAACAAAAAAACCACACATTTTTAGTGTCTGGTTATATGGAAATAAGTGATATGCTATAGTTTGATATTCAGTGCACATGTGTGTTTGTTAATATTTATTTTTATGCATTGGTAATGCATGCTCATTAGAGTCATATGAATTGCTGTAGGCTAAGTGTTGATTTTAACATTACAACATTGGTTTTAACTTAAAAAGGACCCCATTTTGCCGGGCGGTGGTGGCGCACGCCTTTAATCCCAGCACTCGGGAGGCAGAGCCAGGCGGATCTCTGTGAGTTCGAGGCCAGCCTGGGCTACCAAGTGAGTTCCAGGAAAGGCGCAAAGCTACACAGAGAAACCCTGTCTCGGAAAAACAACAACAACAACAACAACAAAAAAAAAACCAAAAAGACAAGAAAAAAAAGGACCCCATTTTTAAGTTTTTTTTAAAGTTACTTTTAATTACTTTTCTTTGCAACTCCCTAGTTGTCAAAGTGTAGTCACTGTGAGTACATGCTGGTTGTCAGTTTCATTAAGACCTATATATTGTAACCTTCATTGGAAAAGTCTAATATGATAATCTTCATTCTTTTATCCTTAGAAACTCTTAAGTTTTTATTGTTTTGTTTTTTGAGACAAGATTTCTCTGTGTAGCTCTGAATAGACAAGGCTGGTATTGAACTCCAGAGATCCACCTGCCTTTGTCTCCGAGTGCTGGGATTAAAGGGGCGCACCACCATCCACTGTTCTTAAGTTATTTTTCATGTATATTCTTTCTGTACATAATCATAGTTGTTTTGTGGTCTGATATTTATCCTTTTTGTTAACTGGCTTTTTCAAAAAGAATTTAAAATCAAGACAGCATTTACCTAGCAATTTATGGAATTAAATGAGAGAGTGACCTCTAAAGTTTGTTCTGTCTTCATTTTGTTTGTTTATGAAATACTAGGCACTTACAGTAAGGAAGGCACGACTAAGCCCTAGATATACAGAGGGAAAAGAAATCTGTCCTCAAATTGTTCATTGTCCAGCAAAGGAGGCAGAAAAGTAAACCCACAGTTAATGTTTTGAGTAAACAGTGCTATGAAAAAAACATACTTTGAGGTTTATAGAAGGAAAACAACAATAATTTAAGTTTCAAATCAGTATACTGAAAGAAGTAATACAGATCAGAGCAGAGATAAATGAAATAGAGATTAGAAACTACATGAATGTTTTAGTTAGGGTTCTATTGCTGTGAAGAGACACCATGACCATGGCAACTCTTATAAAGGAAAATATTTAATTGGGGCTGGCTTACATTTTCAGAGGTTTAGTCCATTAGCATCATTGCAGGAAACATGACAGCGTACAGACAGATATGGTGCTGGAGAAGGAGCTGAGAGGTCTACATCTTGATCCTCAGGCAGCAGGAGACTGTGTGTCATACTGGGGGTAGCTTAAGCATAGGGGACCTCAAAGCCGCACCACAGTGACACACTTCCTCCAACATGGGCACACCTCCTAATAGTGCCACTCCTTATGGGCCAAGCATTCAGTCACATGAGTCTATGGGGGCCATACATATTCAAACCACAATGAAGAAGCAAAAATATAAGACTGATAAGCCCATAGCCAAACTAACCGCCTCAAGAAAAATCCCAAGTTAATGAGAGATGAAAAAGAAATATGATCTCACATACCACTGAAATAATTAGAGAAAAATTATAAAAACTTAATTCCAGGGAACTAGAAAATAGTGAAAAAAAAAGGATAAATTTCTAGAAACATATGAATTAGCAAAAGTAAGCCAAGAGTAATAATTTACAAAGGAAAGGCCATGACCATTTATATCTCCGGCCAGATCTTCTGTGGTTTTAAGAATAACTAATGCCACTGTTCCTCAAACTACTCCATAAAAGAAAAGAGGGTCCTTCCAGAGTCATTTAGTAAAGGTGATATAACCCCACACTGAAACCAGGTAAGTACTCAATTACAACATCAAAAAACTACATATAAATTTCTCTGATTAGTACAGATTCAAAGATTATCAGTAAAATACTTGCAAACCAAATTCATTAACACAAAGGTCATCCTACACTGATCAAGTTGGTTTCATTCCAAGGATGCAAACATAGGATAATATACAATTCAATGCATACAGTCCAGCACATAAATGGAGTCAGGCAGAAATCATGTGACTGTCTTAATAGACACAGAAGGGGCATCTGACAAGTTGAGATCATTTTGTGTAAAAGCTCTGAAGAGATTAGGAATAGACAAAACATAACACAGCAACCCTGTAGCCAACCAAATATTTTAAAATTTGTCTGTTGCCAGAAGGTTCTCAGGTCCTGCCAGGCACCCGCAGTCCTGTGGCCTGCTTATAAAATAATCACACTGAGGCTTAATATTAATTATAACTGCTTGGTGATTTACTCAGGCTTATTACTGACTAGCTCTTACACTTAAATTAACCCATAATTCTTACCTGTGTTTAACCATGTGGCTTGGTACCTTTTTTCAGTTCTGCCTTCACATCTTGCTTCCTCTGTGTCTGGCTGGCAACTCCTGACTCTGCTCTTCCTCTTCCCAGCATTCTCCTTGTCTGCTCACCTGCCTATTCTTCCTGCCTGGCTACTGGATAATCAGTGTTTTATTAAACCAGTGTACAAAAGCATTATCCTATAGCATTTCCCCTTTTTCTGTTTAATAACAAAGGAAAGTTTTAACTTTAACATAGTAAAATTACATATAACAAAATAGTAACCAGGTGTCTCCAAGCTGCGCACTATGCTGCGTGGTGGATATCACTTTTGCTAGTACCAAAAAGAAAAAAAAAGAAAAAAACAAAAGAGGTTTCTGGGCTACATGCTGCTTTAATGGAGGCATAGACCCACTGCTTCCATGGGTTGATGGTACACATGCCAGAGCTGGAGGTGAATTACCTCTGCCATGTTGGGAAGCTGAGTTGGGTGGAACCAGCAGCCATCGCCCAGCTAGCTCAGTTGGTAGAGTATGGGACTCTTAATCCCAGGGTCCTGGGTTTGAGCCCCATGTTGGGCACCAAGGTGCTGTGGGATGCTCTGTATGCTGTGAATGTGTTGCTCTGATTGGTTGATAAATAAAATGCTGATTGGCTAGTACCCCAGCAGGAAGTATAGGTGGGATAAACAGAGAAGGAGAATTCTGGGAATAGGAAGACTGAGTGAGCAGATGCCAGCCTGCCGTCCAGGGAAGGGCACACAGGTAGAGCCACGGAATACGTGGCGACATGTAGATTAACAGAAATGGGCTGAGTTTTAAGTGTAAGAGCTAGTCAGTGGTAGGCCTGAGCTAATGGCCAAGGAGTTTTAATTAATATAAGCTTCCGAGTGAGTATTTTATAAGTGGCTGCGGGGTCCGTGGGCCTGGGCAGGACCAGAGAAAACTTCAGCTACATTTTTCTGTAGAAGAGCATGTTAAATCATTAATTTCCTTTGGGGAATGCTATTTTCTACTGACTAGAATATGTTTTCTCCATTATTTAAAGACCTGTCTGTCTAGTAACACAGTGTGCTGGTTAGTTTTTGTCAATTTGCTGTAAAGTTACCTGGGAAGAAAGAAACTCAATTGAGGAGATGCCTCTACTACATTGGATATGTCGTAGTGGCATTTCCTCGATAGTTGATTAATGTGGGAAAGCCCAGCCTGCTGTGAGTGGTGCCTCTTCTGGGCAGGCCATCCTGCAATTGGGTGTAAGAAAAGTAGCTGAACATGAGCCCAAGCAACCCTGTAAGCCCCGTTTCTCCATGGTTCCTACCTCTGCTTGTTGTGATAGAGTCAGTGCCCTGACTTCCCTTACTAATGTTCTGTGGTTGGGATATGCAAGCCAGATAAACCCTTTCCTGCCTAAGTTACCTTTGGTCATGATGTTTATGATAGCTAGAGAAAGCAAAGTGGAATACAGGATTAGCTGAATAAACAAAATTATTCCTGAGAAGCTTGTTTAAAATCAGAAAAACAAAATTTGATAATCTTACATTTCTTTTTTTTTTTTTCCCGGAGCTGAGGACGGAACCCAGGGCCTTGCACTTGCTAGGCAAGTGCTCTACCACTGAGCTAAATCCCCAACCCTTATATTTTCATTTTATAAATTACTTTAGAGTTTTTAAGTAAATCACTTTAGAATTTGGAAAATCATTCCTATGGAGACAACAGTGGTCTATTGTTTGAGTTCTTTAGTAGTGAGTGTATTTTTTTTTTTTTGGAATGGAATAAAACTGAATTTGAAGGTACAGATTTTTGTTGCTCTCATCAGTAGATAAAGCATCTACCATATTTATTTGAACAGATAGATCAGGTAGTATAATTTCGGGTGATGTCTTTTGAGTAATGAGACATCTGTTAGATCTTTAGATCTTACACTAGTCTCATCCCTATTACATTTGCAATCATTTTAAGTGGTTTCTGCAGTAATATATCCATTTGTGTTGTTTTCTTTTAATATGTATTTCTGAGAGTACTTTTTCTGACCTTGTCCACAGAATTGTAGCCTTGAAAATATTAAAGGTCTGAAAGTACTGTTGGAATGTTGTGACATAATTTTTTTTAATATTTATTTTTATTTTATGTGTATGGGTATTTTTCCTACAAGTATGTTTGTGCAAGAAGAGAGTGGCCAGTTCTCTGGAACTGCAGTAACAAATGGTCATTGCCTTCTGGTTGCTGGTAGCCCAACCTCGGTTATCTTCAAGAGCAACAAGTGTTCCTAATTACTGAGACATCTCTCCAGCCTCAACCATAAATACTTTTGGTCTTAAAAAGAGTTAAAATTAAGCAGGTAATGGGCAAAATGTTTACTACCAAACTATAAAAAAAATTTCATATTTCTTTCAGCTTTCTCTACTAGAACATTTTTATTTGCAACCCCTAAGTGTTCTGTGCTGTGATCTCCCAGAAGCCAAGAAAAGAATAAAATTTTTCTCAGTTAATCAATGTGAAAATGTCCGGCGCCTTCCATCATTTCGGAGGTAAAAAGATGAATACATATTTAGTGTATTTTATATTATAGACTAGGATAAATGAAGGATGCTAGCTTCAGTTGGTTTTGAAGTGAGGAATGAAATGATAATTTATTTTGCAGTGTAAAACTGTTTTGCTTTTGATGATGGGGTTTCTTTGTTGGACTTAAAATTTTAACATAAAGAAAAATATTTTTACTAATATTTTACATAACTTGTAAGTTCTCTAGAGTTATCTTTTAAAAATAACATTTCCTATTTCTGGGATATGGCCTTTATGACTTCACTAATTATCATTAAGTTAATTATGAACTATTGTATTTAATATATTTTTGAAAAGAAATGAAAAAGTATGGAAAACAGTCTAAGTAGTTATTTTTCCTAACATGCTATTCAAATATATAAATTTGCTTAATATTCCCTTTTTCTGCATGGTATGATAAAAATTTTAGGTACGTGGAGAAACAAGCTTCAGAAAAGCAAGTTGCACTGTTGACCAATGAGACAGTTTTAAAGGTAGGAATGTGTGCGTCTTACTGCCTTGTTCTTCATGCAAAAGAATATGCATTCAAACATTGATTAACTTTATAAAATATACCTGTATGTCTTAATAATGGAAGATGAGCTACTGAGTCTTGATAGTCAACTAGGAGTAAGTACTACACATGACAAAATCAAGTGTAAATCAAGCCATGAAGAATTATTCTCTGATGTTCTATTTTGGAAGCACCTTTATATCAATAGAGATTGCTGTATTGGTTTTTGTTTTTGTTGTTGTTGTTATTAGACTACTATAAATAAAAGCATGTAGAAGCCAGGCAGCTTAACCATCTACTGCTAAGTGTTTGGGAATTGATTTCATTTTATTATATAGTGATAATTTAATACCAGGAAAGAAATAATGTTCTTGCAAATTTATTAGTTATGAAACGACAAATACTACATGTTTTCCCTTGTATGCGGAATCTAGATTAAAAAAAAAACTAATCATGCAAGTAGAAGAGGACCCATTTGGAGCAAGAAGGGACGAGTGGGGAGATGAATATGATTAAAGATGAATATGACTATGACAATAAGTATTAAAATGACATTCTAAAGCAAATAATTTTGTAAGTTAATGTATACTAGTGCTGTAGTTCGGATTTCTATTGCTTTGATGAGACACCATTACTAAAAACAACTTGAGGAGGAAAGGGCTTAATTTGCTTAGGAGTCCACATTATATTTCATAATGGAAAAAAAGCGGACAGGAACCTGGAGGCAGGCGCTGATACAGAGGTCATGAAGGAATGCTGCTTACTGGCTTGCTCAGCCTGCCTTTTTATAGAACCCAGAAGTACCTGCTCAGGTGTACCACCACCCACAGTGAGCTGTGCCATCCCCCTCCCACGTCAATGACTTCATTAAGAAAATGCACTGTAGGTTTGCCCACAGGTCAGTGTGATGGGGCATTTTCTAAATTGTGGTTCCCTCTTCCAAAATGACTCTGTCCTGTGTCAAGTTGAAATAAAAATTAGCCAGAACAACAATAAAGATAAAAATTTCGGAGGTCGCTCTACAATGTAGAATCTATCAAAGGAATTTTTTTTTATTTCTGAGATAAATATTATGGTACTTAATTTTATAAGGCAACTGTAGTTTCAGGGAAGGCCAGTCTTGTGCCTTTAATCTTCAAACTACTCTTTTCTCTCCCCTGGATACAGCTACTATTACTAGTTTCTTATCTGTCATTCTAGAATCAGAGTCCACATGTAACAGTAATTATATATACTTAGAGAACTCTTCTTTCTTGAAGATAAAACAACATTCCTCAGCACATTATATTTTGCACTTAATCTTATAAATCATTCTATGTTGGTACTAAAGAGTGTGCCATAGTATTCTGTTGAATAAATGGCCCTCCATTTGACTTAGTAAGTGTTTAGAAAACTATAATGTCTCATTTATTCTCACATTACTCATGCTTGTCTAGGAAAAAAGCTAATAGAAAATTGGCAGTAAACTGAAAAGGAGCTTAAAGAAGCCCAGCTTCTGAGTGTGAATTTTACTAATGTGTATTGTTTTTACAATTTGAACAAGAGATATTAGGTCCTACAGGGCATATATTCTGTGGAATCGTAAACACTAATTTGTCTATACAGGAAAATCTTTTTTGGACTTTGGATCTGTTTAATTTCACTTCATGGTGCTTTTTTTTTTTGTAAATTCTTATAATAAAGTTTTTTATTCTTTTAAGATTTATTTATTGTGTGTGTATATATATATATATATATATATATATGTGTGTGTGTCTGTGTGTGTGTGTGTACTCTATCTGCATGTATGCCTGCACACCAGAAGAGGGCATCAGATCCCACTATAGATGGCTGTAAGCCACTGTGTGGTTGCTAGGAATTGAACTCAGGACCTCTGGAAGAGCAGCTTCTGAGCCATCTCTCCAGCCTCATGAAGTTTTAACCTAAAAAACATCTGCTAAATATATTGAGAATGGCTTCTAGTAAATATTATTTCTTTTTCTTTTTAAAAATTTGTTTCTTTTTGAGATAGTCTGGCCTCAAATTACCTGCGTAACAGAATAATCTCTGTAACCTTTTAGTGCGGTATAGGAAGTTCTTGGAGCCAATGCAAGTGATTGCTCTAGAAGAAGAAATGTCAGAACAAGTGAGGCTAAGTGTTTTAAGATTAGGAACAACTCTCTGCTAAGTCAACTGTTGCTAAGAATGTTCTTGCTAGAACATTCCTAGTGTATTGTCAAAAGTCGAGAATATTTGTTACAGTACTCTTGAGTCACAGATATGACAGAAGAGCCTGTCTAATCTAGTACAGAAATAGCACGTTTATCTGTTTCAGGGACTCTTTGTGTATTTCCTAGGCATTTATTTATGTTGTATTCTTGTTTCACTACCTTCTGTTTGTTATTTTCTTTGCTATATTCATTTTAGCACTGCATATTTTGTCCTTTAAGGACCTATTTTCTTGACTTCATACACTTAGAAATATGAAGAAGTGCATAGACTTTGTACTCTTACCCTTAAGTTATAGGCTTCTTATTGAAGTCATATAAAAGATGTCTATAAAAATAATTAGTATGCCTGTATTTTTAGTTTAGAATAAAAATATCTGTGAATATTTTAATCTTTTTCTAAAAACACAGTCATTCAGCAAAATTCTCCTGTTGGTAATCTTGCATTCCATCTTGAACTCCAGCTACTCATTAGCTGCAGTTCCTTAACAAAAAAGACTTACTAATTTAAGCTTCAATTTCCTTATCTATAAAATGGAGTGATTCCTAGCGTGATTTCTGCTTAGCTTATTCAGCAAGTAAAGAGATAAAAAAATAGCATAGTTTTTATAATTGCAAATCATTACATGTTTTTCACTACCATAAAATTTGATCTCAGTTTTAAGTGCATAGATTTATGTGTTTTGTGTATTATAATATATACAACCTTTATATAACAATGCGTAATACTCAGTTACTTAGTTATATATAGACATGCCTAGCTTCTGAATGCTCCAGAGGAGGTTGAGACAGGGTTTTTCTGTGTATTTCTGACTGTCCTAGAACTCTCTCTGTAGACCAGGCTAGCCTCAAACTCACTCCTGCCTCTGCCTCCCAAGTGCTGGGGTTAAATGTATGTACCACCACTGCCTGGCTTTATAATCAAGTTTCTAAGAGGTAGAAAATAAATTATACTTCAGAGAAAATTTCAGCATTCCTGACTATTTCTGTCTTAAAATCTGATTTGCTTTCTACCCTGATAAACTTAAAAATCAGTCGTTGTCAGACTTCAGTTTGCCTCAGAATCACCAGTATTTCTCTGATTACTAGCGCTGTGTGCTTTGTCTCTTTGTGGTCATAAGACAGATTTAAAAAAAAAAAATCTGTGTAGATGTAGTGTCACAAAGGAGTAAGTGACATGACTGTTAGAGGGTTGCAGTTAGGGCTCAGGCTATAGCCCAGTAGGCACAGTGCTTGCTTAGCATGCCCAGGCCCCTGGTTCATTCCTTATTATTGCATAAACCACATGTTTTAAGGCCATCCTTGGCCATTTAGGGAATTTAAGACCAGCCTGGGTTACGAAAGGCCCTGTCTCAAAAAATAATCATTCAGTCAGTAGTCACAATTAGTAAATGATGGATCTTCCATAATATCCAGACCTGACTTCAAAATCCTATATCCTTTATAGAATACTTTATTGAGAGTGCAAGGAAGGAAAAGATGCCTAAGGTTCTTTCATAGTGTTTGAGAACTCAGAAATGAGCTTTTCAAATACTTTGGCAAGTTGGTTCTGAAGGTAGTTTGTGGGTAGCCTAGTAAACTGCTTCCTATGAGGTAGCTGCAACCTTTACATTCAGGTAGCCCTGTCAAGCTGCCTGGGTGTCCTGCCCAACCATGTGTCACTGCTCTAACTGAAGAAAAATGGGAATAACACCCCCAATTTGCCTCCAAATACATAGTTTTGTTGTTATATATTTATGCAGACATTTACATACATACTGTAAGTAACATTTAAAAATAAAGTTATTTTTTTTTTTTTTTTGTTTTTGTTTTTTGAGACAGGGTTTCTCTGTGTAGCTTTGTGCCTTTCCTGGAGCTCACTCTGTAGCCCAGGCTGGAGTGCTGGGATTAAAGGCTAAAAATAAGTTCTGTCATCATAGCTTAAGGGTAGGTTCATTATAGTGCTGTGGACGATATAGTCTGTATTATTACTAATATTTTGTTATTCATATTTATCCTTTCATGTCATAATCAGTTTCCATTAGTCTCAACATATTTTATGAATTACTAACCCTACATAGTTTTAAGAAAATTAATGTATTTATATTCAAATCATCTTTAAAGCTGTTTGGCATAGTTTGACCCCTCATAGATTATATTTGAGCTATGTAGAAAACTTACTAGTCTGGCATGATAATGTTTCAGTATTTCTATGCCTATTTGCCCAACCAAATCCACTGAGAATAAAAAAATGAAGCTTAAACTTATCTAAGTTGTAGTAAATGACTGTTAGTAAGAAGACCTAAATCAGCAATTTCATTTTACAGATTGTAGTGGTATGGCTCCAATAGGCTCATATATTTGAATGTTTGGTCACCAGGGAGTAGCACTGTTTGAAAGAATTATTTGGTGTGACTTTGTTGGAAGAAGTGTGTCACTAGACAGGGTGGAGGGTGGGCTTTGAGGTTTCCAAAAGCCCAAGCCAGACCCAGTGACTCCCTCTTTCTGCTGCCTGCTGATCTGGATATGGAACTCTCAGCTACTTCTCCAGCACCATGTCTGCCTGTGTGCCGCCATGCTCCCCACCATGATGGAGGTGGACTAAACCTCTAAAACTGTAAGCAATCCCCTATTAAATGCTTTCGTTTATAGAGAAGAGTCGTCATGGTCATGGTGTCTCCTCACAGCAATAGAACACTGACTAAGACAGATGAACTCTAGTAAAGACATAAAGAAAGGTATAGAGCTACCATTTAGGAAGTTAGAGGGAAAGAATTGAAGACAACATATGCAAAAACCCCAAAGTATTCTTGTCACATTTGAGAATTGGCAGGCAGGCTATTTTGTATTTTCTCTGATTATTTTATAGCAGAGAAATATTTTTTACCCCTTTATCTCAAAATTCAGCATGAATCCTAAGTGGACTTTGTGTTTCAACAACAGAGGAGTGACATCTTTGAGGAAAATAGTGAATATTCTTAGCCAAGGTATATTTCAGTTGAATCATCCTGAACACAGTTATGAAATACGCTGACAACTGTGACTAGTATATAAAAAAAGATGCCCAAGAACAAGAAAGATGATTATAAGTATATTCAAAGAAATTAGAGAAGACACAAATTCCAAGAGAACACAAACAGCCAAATGAAATAAGAAATTTAAATTCAAGATATGAAGGAGAATTCAATAAAGAGATAAAAATGCTAATGGAAAAACAAATGGAAATACTGGAAATGGAAAACACTGTAAGTCTAATAAAAAGGACAAGCACCTGGAAAATCTCATCAATAAAGTAGATCAAGAATAGACAGCATATTTGAACTTGAAGAGAAGGTGTAAGAGGAATGGGAACTTTCCAACAAAGACAAAGATAATAAGTAAAGTAGGAACAGGGTTTTCAAGACATTTGAAACACTTTGAAAAATACCAAATTTAAGAACCATGGCACTGAAGAATAATTTCATTCTAATGGCACTGAAAAATTTCAACAAAATCATTTCCCAAAATTACAGAAAGAGGGACCAGTCCAGACAGAGAAGACATTTACACTAACAACTAGACAAGAGCCGAGAAGTCCCTTCACATATGACTCATACTAAATACACAGAACAAAGAAAGAAATTGCAAGTACCACAAAAGAAGCAAGACTGTGGTGGGATTGTGTTCCCCAAAATATTGTGCAGCCTAATAAACTTATCTGGGGTCAGAGAACAGAACAGCCACTTGATACAGAGGCTAGAAAAACGATGGCACTCACGCCTTTAATCCTAGCATTCCAGAGGCAGAAATTCGTCTGGATCTCTGTGAGTTCAAGGCCACATTGGAAACAGCCAGGCATGGTGACACACGCCTTTAATCCCAGAAAGTGAGCCTTTTATCCCAGGGAGTGATGGCAGAAAGCAGAAAGCAGAAAGGTATATAAGGCGTGAAGACCAGAAAGTAGAAGCTTTTAGCTGGTTAAGATTTCAGGCTTTGGAGCAGCAGTTCAGCTGAGATTCATTCTGGATGGGGACTGAGAGGCTTCCAGTCTGAGGAAACAGGATCAACTGAGGAACTGGCGAGGTGAGGTAGCTGTGGCTTGTTCTGCTTCTCTTATAGTCTAGCATTTACCACAATAACTGGCCTTAGGTTTGATTTAATTAATAAGACCTTTTAAGATTCCTGCTACATAAGACATGTATAAAGGCAGGCCTTTTGGAATAATAGTCCTCAACAAAAACTTTAAAAGCCATGATGGTTTGGAATGATGTATTCCAAATTCTGAAAAATAATAACTACCAACCCAGACTGCTGTGTCCAGCAAAACTGTTTGTTATAATTGAAGAAGAAAGGAAAACTTTCTGTGATAAAAACAGGTTTGAGGATTTCCTGACCAGTAAGTGAGAAAATACAGAAGATAACTTGAAAGAATTCCTTAGACTGAAGAAGAAAACAAACATATCCATGGAGCCACAGGGAAGAGTAAACCATTATTGAATAACAGTTCAGCAAGAGAATGGGGGAATAATAAATTTTACAAAATCAACAAGATGACAGAAAATAATACACACCTTTCAATAAATATAAAATGTTAGTGCTCTCAATTCCCCAGTCAAACAACAAAAGCTAGATAAGGGCATTATCTGGACCAGTGAGGTGGCTCAGTGGGTAAAGGCACCTGCAACCTAGATTGACAACCTGGATTCAATTCTGGAAGCCACATGGTAGAAAGAAAGAAGTGACTGCTGGAGTTGTTCTCTGATCTCCACCCACATGCACGCGCACACACACACACACACACACACACACACACACACACACACACCATAAATACATAAATCTAATTTTTCAAATTCCTTAATGACAGGATTCTTAGTTCTCTACATGAAATTAGACCTCATTGAAAGGGACTACCATAGTGTAATAGTTGGAAACTATATTCTAAACAAATACAACTAGGAAACAAGCTGGATTTGTTATTCTAATATCTGACAATATAAACTTAACCAAAACTAGTCAGAGTAGATAAGAAGGTCACTTCATTGAGGACTGCAGAAATAGCTTAGCTGTTAAGAGTACGGTCTATTCTTCTAGCGTACCCAGGTTTGATTCCCAGCACCCATATGACAACTAACAACTTTGACACCCTCTTCTGGCCTCTGGCTTCTATGCTCATGTACACAGATACACATGCAAGCAAAACACTCTTACACATAAAATTAAATCTTTTTCAAAAGAAGGTCATTTCATATTAAGGGAACAATCCTTCAAGAGGACATTATAATTCTAAACATACATGTACCAAGCATGGGAACACCGAATTTCATAAAACAACTACTACTAGAGGTAAAATTATAATTTAACTCCAAAACAATAACAATGTGTAACTTCAGTACTCTACTTTAGCTAATGAATAGATCATCAAAGTAAACAAAGAAACACTTGAATTAAATGATAATATAATTAGCATTCCATCAAGATGCTCCAGAATATAAATTCCCCTTAGCAACCCATGGAATATTCTAAAATAGATCATATATTCAGAGACTAAATAAGTCTTAACATATAAAATAATTTATTATATTTTTAAAAATGTATTGTGAATGTAAGATGTGTACATGAATTCATGTGTTCACGTGCCATGGTTTACATGTGAAGGTCAGAGGACCATAATTCAGAAGTGGTTCTTTTCCATCCATAATGGAATCCAAGAATAGCAGAGAGCAGATTCAAGGAGACAAGGAGATGAATAGGATCAGAATACATGATATGAAATCCACAAATAATAAAAGTTAGAAGAAAATGTTTTCCAAACATTGGGCTTTGGGCAACCCTGTATGGTATCTTCTTAATTAGTGATTAGTGGGGGAGGGCCCAGCCCATTGTGGGCTGTACCATGTCTAGGCTGGTGGTCCTGGATTTTTTAACAAAGAAGGCTGAACAATCCATGTGGAACAAGCCAGTAAGTAGCATCCCTCCTTGGCCTCTGTAAAGGTTCTGTCCTGTGTGAGTTCCTGTCTTAACTTCCTTCAGTGATGAACTATGATGTGGAAGTGTAAGCCTTTCCTCCCCAACTTTCTTTAGTTCATGGTGTTTTATCACAGCAAAAGAAACCCTAAGACAAAAGCTGTCTTAGTTAGGGATTCTATTACTGTGAAGAGACATCACCATGGCAACTCTTATAAAAGAAAAAATTTAACTGGGATGACTTGCTTAGAGTTCAGAGGTTTAGTCCATTATCATCATGGTGGGACATGGCAATGTGCAGGTAGACATAGTACTGGCAAAGTAGCTGAGAGTCCTACCTACATCTTGCAGGCAGCAGAAAATGGTCTAAGACACTGAACTATATCTTAAGCATATATGAGACCTCAAAGACCACCTCCACAGTGACATACTTCCTCCAACAAGACCATACCTACTCCACAAGGCCACACCTCCTAAAAGTGCCACTCCCTTTGGGGACCATTTTCTTTCAGACCACCACATTCCTGGCTCCCCGAGGCTTGTAGCCATATTATAATGCAAAAATGGATTCAGTCCAACTTCAGAAGTCCCCATATTTTATAATAATCCCAAACTTATTTAAAACTCTAAAGTTCAAAGTCTTTTCTGTGATTCATGCAATCTCTTCATGGTAATTGCCTATAAAATCAAAATCAAAAAGCAGATCACATACTTCCAACATATAATGGCACAGAATATACATTGCCATTCCAAAATATAGGGAAAGGAGCACAGTGAGGAAGGAAATACTGGACCAATGCAAGACCAAAAACCAGCTGGGCAAACTCCAAACTCTGCATCTCTATGTGTGATGTCAAAACACTCTTCAGATCACCAACTTCATTCAGCTTTGTTGACTGTAGCCTAGTTCTTCCTATTGGGCTGTTGCCGCTCCCTGTTAGCAGCTCTCCTCAACGGGTATCCCACAGCTCTGGCATATCCAACATCTGGAGGTCTCCAAGGCAATCCAGGCTTCAACTTTACAGCTTCATGCAACGGCCTCTCTAGGCCTCCATTCAGGGACACCCCTGACACATGCCTGGCCTCAGAGGCTTTCCTTGGTCACTGAAGCAAATTCCATACCCATTCCTTCTATCCTTAAATCCAGAACCACGTGGCTGAAGCTGCCAAGTTCAGCCCCTTACTGGGGCTGGAACATGGCCCCCCTTGTTTAATTACCTCTTCACCATCTTTCTGTCCTTCACTGTCTATGCTTGGCTGTTCTGGAATTTGCTCTGTAGACCAGGCTGGTCTCAAACTCAGAGATCTACCAGCCTCTGGAGGATCTGGAATTAAAGGTGTGGACCACCACACCTTGCTTTAAGGTTTTCTTTAATTTCTTTTCACAAGTTGGAAGCATAGCTGGGAGGGATCTTGCCCTGAGGTAACCACTCCTTTTATTCCATTTCTTTATCTGTTTATCTCCTTGAACACAGAACTTGGTTCCATTCCACTTTTTGGTGTTTTCTCCTTAAATTTTACATTTTGTAATTTAACCTGCTCAACTTGCTCCTTTTCATTATAAATCGTCATTAGAGTTACCACTATTAACCACACGACGGAAGACCATTGTCTTCCATGCTCCTACTAGTATGGCTCATTAAGCAGTACTTAAAACATTCCACTGCTTTCCTAACCCAGAGTACCAAAGTTTATATTCCTCCAAACAAAAACATAGTTTGACCTGTCACAGCAGTACTCCAGTCCCTGGCACCAACTTCTGTCTTAGGGTTTCTATTGCTGTAAAGAGACACTGTGACCATGGCAACTCTTATAAAGGAAAATATTTAATTGGGGTGGCTTACAGATCAGAAGTTCAGTCCATTATCATAATGGCAGGACATGGCGGCATGCAGGCAGACATGATACTGGAGAAGTAGCTGAGAGTCATACATCTTCCACGCAACAGGAAGTGGTCTAAGACACTGGATGGTATCTTGTGTGTGTGTATCTCAAAGCCTGCCCTCACAGTGACACACTTCCTTCAAGACCACACCTACTCTACAAGGCCATGGCTCCTAATAGTGCCACTCCCTTTGAGGGCCATTTTTGTTCAAACCACCACAGTTTTGTTAAACGTACTTGCATTCTGTTAAACAATATGAGTGTATTTGTTATGTACTGTTAGGTTGAAATAAAGTACTAGAGAGCAAACAAAATTACAATGTCTGTGATTATTGTGGCTAATTAATATTGCCCATACATGCATGTATTTACAGCTGGTCAACCTGCTGGGACCTCCATCCTGAGGGAAACTGATTCTCACTTAGCAGCCCTTGAACTGTCGTAAGCCTTGTGTACTTTGTAGATGTAATTCTAAACGGTCTTATTAAATAAGAAACACAGAGTCAAATAAAGAGTTAAAAGCCCAGAGATCGAGCAGTAGCCAAGAGCTAAGACCACCTTATCTTACCACTCCCTGCTGTCCTTCCCCTGAGAGAGAGAGACCTTCCTATGTCCTGTCTTTTTATTGCCTTTCTGTTCTGCCTTCTCATTGGCTGTAAACCCAACCACATGACTTCCTCATCATTGCCTGTCTTTACAGACCTCCGGGTCTCTATGATTGGTACTGAGATTAAAGGTTCGGGTCACCCACCGCTTGACTGTGTCCTTGAACACACAGAGATTCTGCCTGCCATGTGATTGGATTAAGGATGTGTGCCACCACCGCAGGACTTCTGCTAAATCTTGCTCTTAGCTCTGATCCCCAGGCAACTTTATTAACATACAAATAAAATCACATTTCATTACAAATAAAATATTACCATAGCACTTTTCCCTCATATTGTCATATTGACTTCTGTGGCCTCAGACAGATCATGTGCAGGCAGTCTTACTTTTGAAAGTTCATTCATGTAAGCTCTTCCATGGTGATATAATGATTGTATTACAGATGATCCGTTTGAGGGTGGACAATCTATAGTCTGTTGCAATCTGATAGATCTCTATAGTAGTCTCAATTTATGGCATAAAGAAACTTCTTTGATGAGGGCTAAGAGTTGCACTTATGAATGAATATATGGATAAGTATTTAGAAAGAATTAGAAACTATAAATTTTCTAATTTCTAAATTTCTAATATAGGAAATGTAGGATCTCTTCTAGGATCTAGGACCCAGTTATACCACTCTACTTATACCAGAACTATTACCTCTACAGCCACAGATTCTTGGCTCGGTTAATAGTACCAGGCATGAATTCCTTTCTATTGAGTGGGCCTTAAGTCCAATTATTTCATTACTCACAAGATATAAGTGCCAATATTGCAGCATTGGGAATATCTTGCCGGGCCAATGGTTTGCAGGCTGTCCAGCTAGGTAGAACTTGTAGATGTAACTGTCTTATTAAATAAGAAACACAGAGCCAATGCAAAGATGAAAACACAAGAGGTCAGAGCGATAGCTAAGAGCTAAAAACCTTACCCTTCACTGCTGCTGCTATCTTCCTCATCAAGAGACCTACTTCCTGTCTGTCTTTTTTATAGACTTTCTATTCTGCCTTCTCATTGGTTGTAAATCCAACCACATGACCTCCTCGTCACTGCCTGTCTGTACAGACCTCCAGGTCTTCTATGGTTGATATTGAGATTAAAGGCGTGTGTCTCCATGCTAGTTGTATCCTTGAACACACAGAGATCCGCCTAGCTCTGCCTCCCAAGAGCTGGGATTAAAGGCATGCACCACCGCCGCCCAGTTTCTGCTATGGCTTGCTATTAGCTCTGACCCCCAGGCAACTTTATTTATTAACATACAAATAAAATCACATTTCAGTACAATTAAAATATCACCATAAGAACTTTAATAACTTTTTCTCCTGTGGCAACTTCAGACACTGAGAGCTAACCCTCAGGGAGAAGGGTTGCAGCTCAGTACCAGCTTGATTTCTCCTAATCCTATGATTAGGTTATATGTTGTCTTCAGTAATAGTCTTCAACTTCTTAATCTAGTGTCACCTGTAGAAGCAGCCATCCTGGAGCTCAGAGGACAAACTGGGAGTTGTTGGATGAGTATGCCTGGGTGCACAACTGTATGCTTGTCCTTTTTTCTTCTGGCCCTTTCCTTTGGCCTTGATGCAAGATTTTAAAGAATCAAGCTTGTTTATTGTACTTATTTTTCCCTTACTCTTCTAGAATAAAGTCTTCAAATGCCAGTTAGCATGAGAAAGGAAATATAAATAACTGGATAGGACACTCTCGTTGTTTTCACCCTCTGAAAGTGTGACCTTGAAAAGGTTCCTTAATGAAAAATTCCATTTTTTTTAACCCAGTCTCTTTTGCTTGGTTGCGCTTCATCCTTAAGACTTCTGTCTTCAGCAGAACAGGAAGTTGGAAAACAAGGACAAAGTATAGGGGAGACTTAAAGATAAGAGTTCCAGAGGGATGGAAGTCCATTGCCATCATGATGAGGAAGATGGCAGCAGATAGGAATATGGCTTGCTACTGGAGCAGCAGCTACATCCCCATCTACCAACAGGAAACATAGAGGCTATAATACTTCTTAACAATTGAAGGAGTCCAACCATTTTGATCTCATCATCCTTAGGATTTAACAGAAAAGTAACATTACATTAGTTTATAATCCCTGGATGAGAGCATCTAGGAAAGAGTCATACAATTGCTGTTAGAGTACATGCAGTGAATGGTCTGCACCATATTTGCTTATGGACCATGAGAATGTTATAGATGAAAATCACAATGGGGCTCTCAATTGAATTGATGGCCAGAACTACAACAGTATGCTGTTTTGGTGAAGCTGAGGAAAATTATGTCACTCCCTTGTAGTACATACCAGTTGGTTAATAGTGGCAGACAGAGAATAAAAATGTTCTATTACAGGTGTGTAACTGGTGGGGTAGATGACAGGATAGATGCTAATTACAGTGTCAGTTCTGATGTGTGTAAAATATAACCAGATTTAATACTAAAAAATATCCCTGAACTGTGTTCTAAATTTGATGTATGTCAAGTTTTCATGAATTAAGAAAAGTAATTTATACTTCTAAATACTCATGTTTTCTAGAAAATATGTATCCATAAATTGATTTTTAAATTTTATTTTACTGCCTTGAGTATTATTAATATACTGTGTGATTTTTTTTTTAAGGAGGAAACTCAGTTATTACTAGAAGACCTGCATGTTTACCATATGAATTACTTCCTTGTTTTGAGATGTCTTCATAATTTTACCTCTTCTCTTCCCAAGTACCCACTGGGTCGACAGGTACTTAAGATTTCCCCATTTGGAATCAACAACGTAGGAATAATAGTACTTCCTTGTTTTGATTTCTCTATCACTCAGGCATTGGAATTTGATTATATTGGTAAATGGAGCCAATTCTTATAATCAGAACACAGTCTATTCCAGCTGGTCACATTACTAATAATAGAAATTGGTTGGGTTTTTTTTTCCTTTTTTTTTTTCTTTTTTCTGAAAGTCATAGCTAGAAATAGCCACGTGGATCCCAGTGAATTGTTTCCTCTATATTTGTGCTGTAGCATATAACCTTGCTACTCTGTTTATCGCGTGTACAGGGAGAGTTAGTTTGAGAGCTAGAATCTGTTTGAAAGTATTTAGTGGTTAACCTTGTATTGTACCAAGAATTAAAACACAATACTTCTGTTCTTTGTAAAATTATGCTCAGCTGAACTTGTATTATACCCCAAACCTATGAGCCATGTGTAGAGTGCATGTGAATAGTATACTTAATTTTTAGATCTTTAACTCAGAGTTTTAGAGATCAAATGGAGGAATGACCTGTGTGAGGTTGTGCTAATTTGGCTATTAATCCTTCAATCAGCCATTTTTTCAACTTTACTGATAGGTAAAGTGACTTGTGTCAGCCACTCCCAACGCAATTTCATTTGACTTTTATGTTTTTGTAGTGTCTGATCCATGTAAGATATGCCAAGAACCCTCTTGTAATTTAGTGAAATTTTTTTATTAATAACATCAATTACTTGTATACTATGTATGATTTTGCCTAATTAGTAGGCTATAAACTTGGTGGGTGATTTTTATTCCTCATAAATCTTATCTTTCATTTATAGATCAGGGAGCTGTATTGCACATGTTTAGAAAAGAATGTATGGGATTCAGAGGAGTATGTATCAGCCTTGCAGCTGCTGAGGTAATTTTTTGGTTTTGTTCCTTTTTTGTCAGCTTTAAGCCTGCCAGTAAGTAACACCTTCCTTCAGAATTCTATCTGCCCATAAGTTTCCTACATGGCCTGTTGTATGTAAAACTTTTTGAAAATCTTTTGAATTTGTATCTGCAAATTGTATCTGGTTGCAATAATGTAATTAATGTAGCAACCTTCCATTTCTTACTTCCTTGTATGTATGATTACATTTGGACCTGAACTCACTCATGTGATCTCATTATATAATGTTTAAATCTATTGTTTAGAGCCAAATGTAATGAAAATAGTTAACGGTAAAGATTTCATTTTTTAGAGCCCTGCTTTTTCTTTTTAATTTGCCTAGTTAGTGCACAACTAGCTATGAGATCTTTTGTTTACCTTTAACAGTTTAATGTATTTAATTATGCACGTTTATTTTTTATTTTAACATTTACTTCTCAGAGATCTGGAACCCAGGTTTTTTGTGATATAGGATAACAATTGATCTTAGCTGCTTTGGGACCAAATAGAGACAATGAAAGGACTTTAGGGGGTCACACTAAGTTTTCAAGGTGGAGGTGTGCATAACATTCATTACTTTAGATAAATCAACTGCCCCTGGTAGTAGGAGGCCATGGTGGTCATAGGGTCAAGGTTTGGGATCCCTTAGTTAGCATTCTGGAGGGTTGTCATCATTTCGTTAGCATTATGAAGTTTTAGGGATTGGAATCTAGAAGACATCAATTATAAATAAACAAGGATGAAAGACACAAACAGTCACATCCAGTGTAGGGTATGATGTCTCAGAAACCATTTGTTGAATTTTGAAAATGGCACTTCTGAATAGCCAATTAAAGAGATTGGGGGAGTGTTAAGAAAGGCTTTCCTTGGTTGGCATAGGTACCTATCTGAAGTTAATCTATGAGGCATCTTTTTAAGAGATAGTGTAAGTACTCAATTGGTTTACTCTTTCAGTGGGTCTCTCTTGGTTCTCATTTTGAGTGTTTCCTGGAAAATAGGGTTTAATCTTGGACAAGTGAAGTCAGTAACATTCTGGAATTTGACATACATGATGGAGCTGGCAAAATTGTTTAATATTTTTGGTTATACTTTCCTGTTGTATTTTAAGACCATATAGCAATCCACATACATATCTTTTTTTATTTTTAAAATCAGCTGTCTCCTTTAGTTTTTCCTGTAAGAATGGATCATTGCCATGTAGCTCCCTCTGGAACCATCTGGGAGGGACATGCCCACCTCCACTGACTATTCTCCCTATGGGATGTACACTGGCTAGAGCCCAATCTTTGGAGATTTCATGGCCTCTAATCAAGATGGCAGATGACTTACCAAAGGAGTCCCATCACCCCTTAGGTGCTAGCTGACCTTTAAGAGCAAGGACCACAATATTGCCTGTTCTTTTTGACCCATTCAGCCTTTTTGGTGTAAGCCTCCACAGTTTGGGTGCTAAACCCAGAAGGAAGTTCTTGCAAGTCTTGTAATTTTCACTTTTCTGAACAGTTTTATGTAAATCTTGATTTTTTTTTAAACTCAGTTTCCCCAGGTGATTAAAACCTAACAAAGTTAAGGGCTGGAGAGGTGGCTTAGTGCTTGCTGCTCTTGAAGAGGATCTGGATTCAGATGCCATGGTGGCTGGAAGCCCACTGATGAGCTAACCTAGCCAAAACCTGTAGCTGGGGGCATTTCTGCATCCTGCCTGGTCCCAAAGCTGCTTATAAAATAATCACCCAGAGGCTTATATTAATTATAAATGTTTGGCCGATGGCTCAGGGTTATTACTCTCTCTAGCTCTTACAACCTAAATTAACCCATTTTTATTAATCTGTGTGTTGTCACATAGCTTACCATGACCAGTCTACTGACATCTTGCTTCTTGGGTGGCTGTATGGCATCTCTCTTGAGTCCGCCCTTCTTTCTCACTGTATTCAGTTTGACTTTCCTGTTTAGCTATATTCTGCCCTGCCATAGGCCAAAGCAGTTTTATTCATCAACCATTAAAAGCAACACTATTCTCAGCTTACAGAAGGACATCCCACATCATTTCCCCTTTTCTGTCTAATTAAAAAGGAAAGTTTTAACTTTAACTAATTGTAAAATTACATATAACAAAACAGATATTAAGCAAGAATTACAGTTATAATATTTAGTCTATTTGTATTTGGCAAAATTAAAGAAAATACTCTTATCTCTCCTATCTTTGTGAGTCTGAAGTTTCATATCTAATTTATCTTTTATCATAACTAAGGAAAAACTATAATTAACTATCTAGTCTTCAACTCCATCAAAGACCGTGGAAGGATATAATATTACCTGAGTAAACAGGAAGTGCATTGTAGGCAACTTCCAAAACTATAGAAATGACAGACATCTGCCTGGACAGTCACTCAAAGTTCTGTAACGTTGGGCATCCATCTTCAGCCTACAGGCATAGAGTATCTGGCAGATTTCTCAGTTAAGCAGGAAATTTGAAGGACTATCCCGCCTATTTTGGCAAAATTCATCAGTCACTTTCTTCTGTGTTTGCAGAATATCTGGCAGACTCTTTCATGAAGCAAGAACGTTGAAGGACTGTCCCACCTTATTTTAGCAAGTTCAGCAGTCATTTTCCTGTGGGTTCTGCTTGTTTACTTTATACAGCATATTGTCAAGCAGTCCAGGCAAGAGCAGTTTCTTGCCCAAATGACTAGTCTTGCCACATTGAAAGCAAACTACATAAGGAGCTTCTTCAATGCCCATAATCCTTTTGAAGTAATTGGTGCTGCCAGGCACAGATGCGTCTTTCCATGAAAAATGTTAGGTTAACAAAACATTTTAAATGCCACATTCTATATAGGTAAGACCATCTATCTAAAATATATCTCTATATGATCTTGAAAACACATGTAACATCTACAAATTTGATTGTCATAAATGACTAACTACTAACCTATGTTTCTTGATTATCCTATATAGTTTATAATAATAGCTTTCAAAAACTAGAATTTTACATTATGTTTTTAAATGAGCTATAAAAACACAATACCTTAAATGAGTAGAAATATACATACTGTATAACAAAATTAACTTTAAATTTGTATCAATAAACTAAAATCCATACTAATGTAAAATATTTTGAGATTAACTGTTGTTTTTTAGATTAAGGTAGATTGAATAATCTACCTATTTTATTACCATAATAAACTACCCTTTTCCTATATATCATATCCACCTTTCTTCTTTAGAAAGAGATTGACTGTGACCATCAACCATTTATAACCAACCCCCTTTAAATGAAGACAAACATAAACAAACAATATTTTGGGAATTTTGGCATAATTTTCTATACTACTTCCTGCTGGTTGGGGGCACTGGTAATCTTATGGGGATCCTGAGAAAATTTAGAATTATGGTCAAGTCTTGACTGGGGTAATTTGTGTGGTTGATTCATCCCAACCAGTAGCCTTGAAGCTGTTGTGGATGTTGGATCACCTGGACCATTGTTCCCAATGGAGACCTTTCAGGGGGTCTTACTCAGTCAAACTATATTAACCTGGAAGCAATCCACAAGTTCTTATCTTCTCTGGAAACAAAAGCAGAACCTCTTTTCCAAAGCAACATATCCTTAGACCCAAGATACCTTTAAAATATATATTTTGGTTTAACTTAGTAGCCCTTATAATCAAATGTCTCTGCAGTTAGTTCATTAACAATCAAAAAAATTCAAAGAAAACCTAATAATATACATAATCCAGACTCTCTGTGTATTTTCCATCTTTACGTGGCTTATTTTTTTGTATTACTTTTATTGTCTCCTTAAAAATGTTATTTTTTAAAACTATTTATTTCTTTCTGTAATTACCTATATTCTTTTTCTTCTCTCTCCCAAGCCTACGTACGTTTTTTAAACATACTGATCCATTTAGAGGTTTCTTTTTGTCTGAATCTGTCTTTATTGTGTATCTGTAATCCTTTTCTGATCTTTGCTTTAAACTGCTAAGTAGGCATGGCTAGGACAAGCAATGGCTTTGGTAGTTGGCTCCTCCCTGCTTCCCAACATGGTGGAGGTACCAATGAGAGTCACACTTACTACCTCCCCAACTCTGGGAAGCTGTGGGATCCATGCTGCCACCAAGTAGCATGCAGCTGTGTTCTCAAGCCTATAGACAGCAGCTAGGCTAAGCCTCTTCATCTTGGCCCCTGTAAGAGGTTGCAGAACCCACCACACCGCTTAGCCCATGGCAGCTGGTAGCCTGCTCCATCTAGCAGGCAGCTGTCAGGAGACTCATCTCTGCACTGCTGCTGACATGAGACTGTGAGACCAGGAAGCCTAGTGCAGCTCTGTTTCTGTGCATTCAGAACCTTTTTTAAGCTTTCTCAGGTCTTGTGTGGATCCACGCCGGACACTGGCCACCATATGTAGCTGGAGCCTTTATTCATCTATATTTTGCCACGTGGCTGTGGCTGTGGCATTACCGGTCTGCTGGCATCTTCTCCTTGGGCGGCTGGATGGTGCCTCTCTCAACCCTGCCCTTTTCTCTTTATGTCTGCTTGGGTTTCCTGCCTGGCTCTTATCCTGCCTTGCCATGGGCCAAAGCAGCTTTATTCATTAACCAATGGGACTAACACATATTCACAGTGTACAGAAAGACATCCCACATCAAAATCCTCAGGTTTCTGGTTCAGTGTAAGACCATTTTTCCAAAAATAAGGTGGGGGTCTGGTGAGTTGGCTTCACAAAGCATTATAGCCTGAGCCAGTCACTAGTACCCACATAGTGGAAGGAGTGAACTAATGTTCATAAGTTGTTGTCTGGCCTCCACACATGTGTTGTAACATGCACATCTACACAAATACAAACAAATAATGTAATTTTTTAAAAGGGTGGAAAGCAAAAAGTAGAAGATACCCGATATTATCTTGCATGCACACACGTGGGTGTACATACCCATATGCTTATGTGCATCGTATTATTCATTGTTCTATTGCTCTGAAGAGAAACCATGACCATGGCAACTCTTATGAAAGAATTTAATTGGGGGCTTGCTTACAGTTTTAGAGGCTTAGTACAGTATCATCATGGCAGAGAGCATGACATCATGCAAGCAGGTGCTCTAGCAATAGTTGAGAGTGACATCCTGATCCCTGGAAAGGTGTTCTCAAACCTCAAAACCCACCCCCAGTGACATACTTTCTCTAACAAGGCCACACCTAATTGTTGTAATCCTTTCAAAGCGTTCCACTCCCTGGTGACGAAGCATTCCCTTTAGGGGCCATTGTCTTCCAAGCTAGCGCATGCACCACACATACATAAAAATAATGACCATTTGAATAGTGAGAAAGGGAACTAAAATGTGAGGCGGGTTTCCATACAAGGCCTAAAATTTCCTCAGTAGGTACAAATGCTTATGTGAACATAGTATTTTTGCTGTTGTTTTTTAGTTTGAGACAGTGACTCACTGTGTAGCTCAAGTCAGCCTTGAACTCAGATTACTTATGCCTGTGCCAGTGTACATGTCACGCCTAGTAACCTGAACATATATAAAGAAGTCTGCTGACTAGATTTATTTTTAGTCCTCATTCCCTGCAGGCCTGAGGAAGAGAACAGATGGGCACAGGAGGAAGTTAGTGACTTTTTGTTACTGTGATAAAGCACCATGACCAACTTATAGAAGAGAGTTGATTTGGGCTACGGTTCCAGAGGTTGAATTGGTGGCAGCAGGGCAGCATGGCAGCAGGCTTCTTGAACCACAGTACAGGAGAGCACTCAGAACGGTAGTAGGCTCTGAACCCTCAGTTGGCTTCCAGGGCTGCATTTTCTCCAGCAAGGTTGAACCTCCTGGACTTCCTCAAATGGCACCACCAACTGATAACCAAATGTTCAAATAAATGAACTTATGAGGGATAGTCTCATTCAAACCACTACAAAGTTCAAAACAGTAATACATTTATTAGGGATATATAGGTACCATGTAGCTATGAAACTGGAGTTTCTTGCTGTCTGGAAAAGTAAATCCCTACAGAAATTTTATTTCCACAGAAAAGTGTTGTTGTTGTTTGTTTTTGAGACAGGCTCTCACTTTGTAGCCTTAGCTGGCCTAGAACTTGCTAAATAGACCAGGCTAGCCACGAACCACTATGACCAACCTGCCTGTATCTCAGAAGTGCTGGGATTAAAAAGGTGTGTGACACTGCCCAGCAATGCTTTTTATTTCAGTAATATTTTATAAATAAATTATTTCTGTGTATTTATAAACTTGAAAATAGAATATTTCTGGAACTTTGCTTTCTGTCCCAGTAATCTTATCTTAAACGGCCAGTTGATTCTCTCTCGTCATGTGTGCGCATGTGTATTCATATGTGAAAGCTGACAGATTTATGGATTTAGTTCTCCTGCTTTTACCTGGAGTCCAGGGAAGGCACTGAGGTCAGCTTGCACTTCAGGTGGCAAGCACCTTTACGCTCTGAACCATCTCTCCAGCACCCTGGCTAATTGATTCTTTGTGTTATAATTTTATGACTGGTATCTGTCTTCCTTCTCTTGTAAGGTATTCCCGAAGTCATAAGTTCATTTATCTGGGAGGAACTTACTCATTTCTCTCAAGTATCCTGGGTCTGCTAAACTCAGAATCCAGGCAGGGATCATAAATGTCAATCTAGTAGCAGAAGGTATCTGGATTACAAAAGTAATGGCAACAGCCGGGCGGTGGTGGCGCACGCCTTTAATCCCAGCACTCGGGAGGCAGAGGCAGGTGGATCTCTGTGAGTTCGAGGCCAGCCTGGGCTACCAAGTGAGTTTCAGGAAAGGCGCAAAGCTACACAGAGAAACCCTGTCTCGAAAAACCAA
>CABHPH010107213.1:0-40714 GCA_902168325.1 Peromyscus nudipes | reverse complement strand
AGGAAAGGCGCAAAGCTACACAGAGAAACCCTGTCTCGAAAAACCAAAAAAAAAAAAAAGTAATGGCAACAATAGTAACCACCGTTTATTGAAGGCTTGCTGTGTACCAGGTACTGCCTTAGGCACCTTGAGTACATTTTACCGTCTAGTGTAGTATACCTTTCCAGTGTGTCAATTAGCTATGCTTTCCCTTAGGAATCTGAAGCATAGATAGGGATTAAGTAACTTGCATGAGATCACTTTACTGCTAATAAGGCTCCTAATTCAGATCTGACTTAAGAGGTGTCTGTACTTTCAGCTTTTATTTGCCAGGATCTGAAGTGCAACTTTGGGGATATAAAAAAAAGCAAAAACGATAAATACCAAGTATAGTTTCTATCCTTTTATTAAGTTGAGATTAAAAGCACTGAGAATCAGACACAGCAGTTATAACAAAGACGGGTGAAAGTATGGCCACCATCAAAAGAAAGTGATTTAGAAGCCTGCAACCTTGGAATAAATGTCTTTCCTCCTGTTGACACATTAGGTATGTACAAAACGTCAGAGACACTTTTGAGTTCACTATTTTGATTTTTGTTGTTTGAGTAAAGTCTGGAAAACATTATTTTTTTTTCCTAGTTACAGAACAAGACCTTAAATGTAAATCTTCAAAATCCAGCACATTTTTTTCTGCGTTCCAGATAGAGTACAGTGAAAAGAAATGTATCATGTTTAGGTGTATCTTCTATATTCAGATCTTATAAACAGTTTCAAAATGAGCCAGGAGTAAGAGCTTCTGTGGATTCCCACACCTTACCCTGACTGACCATCTCATTACCTGGTACATACCGAAGAAGAAAAGATAGTATTGAGTCCCAAATGCATGCTTATGATCTTACTGTAGAAACAGACTTATACACTGTAGCTGACTGAGAACTCCTGGATTGTAATCGGATTGGAATTCTAGTGTCTGAATTGGGTGTTTTTTTTTTTTAATTTGCATTTATTTATTCAGAGAATGGGCACTTTGTTGGGGATGTGGAGCATGCATGTGTAGGTCAGAGGACAACTTTGGGGATTCTGTTTTCTCCTTCCACTGTGTGAGTTCCAGAGATAAAACTCAGGCTATAACCTGGGCAGCAAATACCTTAACTGCTGAGACATTTCAATGGCTCTGATTAAGGATTTCAACTTTAATAGCGTCTTAGTTAAGGTTACTGTTGCTGGGATGAAACACCATTACTACAAGTAACTTGGGGAGGGAAGAATTTGGTTTACATATTCCAAGTCACAGTCCATTGAGGAAAGACCAGGCAAGAATTCGAACAGAGCAGGAACCTGAGGCAGAAGCTGATGCACTGGCCAAGAAGGAGTGCTGCTTCCTGGCTTGCTCCTCATGACTTGCTCAGCATGCTTTCTTGTAGAACCAAAGACCACCAGCCCAGTGTGGTATCACCTAAGGTGGGCTGGGCCCTCCCCATCAACCGCTAATTAAAGTGTCCTACAGGCTGGCCTACCATCAGATCTCATGGAAGCATTTTCTTAATTGTGGTTTCTTCCTCTCAGCTTGTTCAGGTTGACATAAAAACTAGCCAGTACAAATAACAACATTTGAGCACATAAGCTTAACTTCCATTGAATTAGAAAAAAAATAACCTGATTATATTTTTAATCACCTCAACTCAGTTTCTTAACTCTACATTTCAACTTTAAATGATAATGAAACACTTCCTGAAGAGTAAACTAACCTACAGTATATTAGATTTCTCTTATCAATGTAGGAGCTATCTGAGACTATAAGCACCGAAATATTTCATTTTTTTAGTAGAGAGTTTGCTGGTCCTGAGTTTGTATCATGTTAGATTGTCTACAGCTATTTATAGACTCAGCATAAAATCAGACGAAAAGCTGAAAAGATTTTGAGAGTCACTTTCTTTAGTGGTTTCAAGCTCTAATGTGCATAATAATCATCTGAGGTGTATTAACCATAGATTTCTGTCGTCTCCTCAAATATTGTGCATAATACTCTTGAGCATACAAATCCTGTAAAACTGTCTTGGATTTAGTTCAGCCTTTTAAGATTCTTACACTGGAAGCTTGGTCTTCACTGTGGAATTATTAAGCTCTGGTCAAACTGTTAAGATACAGGTTAATTAAGATGTGCCAGGTAATTAAATTGGTAGAGTACTGTTCTCATAATTACTGTTGATCTCATGGGGTAAGTTAGTTGTGAAAATGAGTTGTTACCCAATACGACTGGTCCCTCCCCATTCTCTTGCTTCCTCTCTTGGCCATGTGATCTCTCCCTTCCAGTGCTCTTGTTTCAGATGCCACATCCAAGGATGCCTTCATCATCAGATGCCTAAACAATGGGACTATCCTCCAATTTTGGGCTTTTATCCACTGAAACTATGAGCTAAATAAACCTCCTTCCCTTAAAAAAAAAAAAAAAGAAAACAAAGTGCCTTGCTTTGGGTATTTTGTTACAGCAGTAGTAAAAGAACATAGGTAGTCCCAAGAATAGCATACTCAGATGACAAGGAGCCATATGAAAGCTTCTAGAAAACAGAAGGGATCAGAAAATTTTTAGGGGAAAAAAAGCAGTAAAGGAAGAATTATTTTTATTCATGGAGAAGCTGAATAGATTTAGGCATTGATCTCAATTATTCCAAAACTGGACTGAAATCATCCATTTAATGGTGAGCAATGACTTTTATCATTAGAAACAGATAAAAAGATATGAGTTTGTATTTTAAGTTTTTATTAAAAATGTCTTTGTTGTTGTTAGTGAAGTAACATATAAGAAAGGAGTTCTCCCTTAAACTCATTGACAATGAATGAGGCTTTTGTTTCTGTTCATCTGAACTGGTTTTATCTGTTACCCATGACCTGCATGTTCCCTAAACTTCACTGTCAATTCTGCCTTTAGTTCTATGGTACAGCATTTGACATGGTTCACTATTTCTTTAATGGCTTCTAAAGCTTCTGTGCTTTCCCCTTCCTCCATGCATGTGCCTTCCAAGTTTCTCTGATACTTTCTCGGTCGTGTGGACTATACAGAGCATATCTCAGCTGACATATGTGAAACTGAAGTGCTGATCCCGCGCACGGAAACCTACCCCCTTTCTGTATCCTTCTGATTGTCCAACCAGAAGAAACGTGGTTTTCTTGATTTCATTCATGGTTCCTTACAAAGTAGCAGTCAGACTATCTTTTGAAAGTATGAGTTTATATAGTTTATTTTTGCTTAAGACTTACTTCCCTTCATTTCACCAGAGTAAAAGCCTTTGTTCTTCCCAGCTCTCTTGCTTCTTTGTGGTTGCATTTCCTACTCCCCCTTGCCTCCATGCCCATTATCATGACCTTACCTGCCAAACATGCCATGTGTACCCACCTTTGCAGCTTACTGATTTATCTCCCACAAAAAGCACCTTTTCTAAATATTCATATAGCTAACTCCCCATCGTCCTTCTTGCATTTTATCATTTGCCACTGACCACTTTAAAATTGAGACCCAGATGTCTGCTGTGATTGTCCCTTTACTCTGCTTTTTTATTTTTCTATAACAAGTTGTTTTTGCATGTAGTTTAGTGTGTGCATGTGTGTCCTAGCATGGACACTGTTTTGAGCTACAGTGTATATGGTCAGTCAGAACATGCATGATGCTGGCTGTGGTGATGCAGATTTGAAATCTCAGCCTAGAGCAGATAAGGAGGAGACCTCGTCCATTCTGCTCCTCTTCAAGAGAACATAGATGCCATGTCACACTAAGTTCAAAGTTTAGCTTTGTCAGTGACCAGTTTGGGACACTGAACAAGTTACTTAAATTCCCTGTGCCTCTATTTACTTATCTCTAATACAGGAATAATAAAATGGGAATTATAAAAATAATAATAATAATAATAGTATCTTACAGAGTATTGTTTCATGACACCACACACACACACACACACACACACACACACACACACACACACACACGTTGTCATTAGGACTGTATATTGTCCCACTTCATTATTTATCATCATTTCAAATATCCTACATTTCAGAATACATTTAATTTAATCAGACTCTTACTTGTTGCTCATTATTACATTCTAATTGTTCATTATTACAAACATTAATCACAAGCATGTGTGTTTATACATTTGTGTAATTATTTCCACAAAATGAATACTTGGATGTAGACTTTCTAAGACTACATAAATAAAGTTGATTTTACCAGTGCACATTGGTGCTAAACAGTGTATCTGCTTCTTCACAATTGTTGTTATTAGGCTTTAGTGTCTTTGCTTCTTCTGGGATGAGCTGTTTCCTTTCTGTTCCCAAACCATACATGTTTCATCTGTCAGAATAAATTTGTGTACATAATGTGAAGTAGTGTTCTTTTCTTTTTGAAAATTGCTTTCTGACACCTAGCATATTTTCCCCAGTGATTTGAAATACTACCTCTGGTACATACTTAACTTCCATGTATACCTTGAACTCTTTTTGAACTTACCTCATTTTCTGTTTATCTGTTACTACTATCTAAATCAGCGCCACTGTCTGATTTTAGCCATTGTAGCTTAGACGTTTTGATATACTAATTGCTGTACTATATACATTCAAGTTCATACATACTGTTTGTTTTGTAAATTTCGGGATCTGTGAGTTCTTTTTTCTGTTCAAGCATTGTAGGCTTCATTTATTTCCTGAGTCAGTACAGAAGCCTCCACCCAGAAGGGAATGCTTCAGTTTAGAAGTTGCCACATAACACAATGAAGTGTTATTCCCATTTACAGATAAGGATGCCAAGGACCAGAAATAAGTAATGAACTTGTTCTGTCTTAAAGTGTCAGAACCAGTTATGGAAACAAACCTTTGGATACTTCCTCAACTAAGCATATTGTTGAGAACTTTAACATATGTTGAGTAAAATCTTCTTTAAAAAAAGGAAGTAGTCACTACTAATGAAGATTTTATTTCATCTTCTGAACAAAAACATTTCATCTGTAGAAAAAGTTTTAGGTATGCTAATTTTCTCATTATATTCCATCTTTCACTGCCTCTTCCAGAATGCTGGCCAAGGATGAACTGATAAGCATACTTCAGAACTGTTTTGAGGTGTTGAATTCCTCTACTGAAAAGCAGCTTGGCAGCACAACACAGAAAGTAAAGGATTTCCTGACTCAGTTTCAGAACCTTGATGGTAAGGAAGTGTAAAATCCTGCCCATTCTTACTACATGACAGTTCTTTAACCAGAATGGCATCAAAACTCAAGATCAGTCCACAGGCACAACTCAGAATGTCACATCTCAACAATCGCAAATAGGCAATGTGCTTCTCTTCTAGATTTGCTTTAAACAGTGCAGAAAATCAAATGGAGGAAGACCATGTTCATTCTCCAAATGAAATTGGGGGATATTAAATTCAGGGTGATATGCCTGTAGACAGTTTTCATTCTTCAGATAGACCACTTTGTACTCTTTCCTGATCTAGGGGCTGTTGGGGTGGGGCTGAGGAAAGAGGCATAGACATGGCATCATGAAAATACTTTGTTTGGAGTCTGAATCTCTTCTGTGTTTGGTAGATGTTCATTTGTCTTAACCTCCTTTAATTTTAGGAAACTGTTTTATGGGAATCTTTGCTTGTATTTCTGTGACTTTTGTGCAGGGTGCTCTCTGATGAATGCTTGATTATAAGAGATCAAAGTGGTGTGGTACACACAGGCAGGGTGAGCAATTCCACACAGGTGCTAAGAAGGCTTCACTCCAGAATATTACTACCACAGTAATGCCCTGAACTATTTTACAAAAGTGAAAATGTTAAAAGACTAGAAGTTGAGATCATTTCAGAAATGAGAAACTAAAATCTAGGAAGAAAAAGCAAGCTGTTTGATATGCACCTAGACTATATAATCCACCTCTCCTGGCCTCCAGCTCTGTGTGTGTGTGTGTGTGTGTGTGTGTGTGTGAGATCAGTTCATAGTTATAGTTTCACCAATGAGAAGCCATTCTTAAGAACATAAATATAGCCAAAAGTATAGAAGAATATAAAATAAATTGGATTCAGGAATTCATTCCTTAAGAAGAAACTGCTGATTCCATAATAATTTTAACTAGAATTTATGTGACACGACCTAGTGAACAATTCCTGTGTTATACTAACACTGAAGGATCGCAGCTTCTCAAATGGAAGTTTGAAGACTAAAATGATTGGCAACAGTATAAAAATTAAAGTGTTTTATTAATTAAAGCAAAATTACCATCTTGGTGATTTCTCTTTATTTCTCAGTTTTAAAAAGTCAATTGTTATTAAAAATATATACTTAACATATAACTTAAAATATACTTAACATTTCTCACAAGAAGAAATATTTGGTTATTTTCCACCTCTGGTTTCTGTACACTATTGGCATACTATAATTTGGATTTAAATGGGAGGAGTCAAATCAGGCTGAGTGTAACAATGTGTAAGGTTCTGCTACATGTTAATGAAATGTAAAAAAGAATTTAGCTAGTAGTTACCCTAACCTTAGGTTATGTATTTCTAAAATCAGGAATTATCTGAGTCTTTAAGAATAATATGTATTGTTCTTCCATACTTGAAGCAAACCCTTGTAAGTGTCAGATTACAAAGTCAGAGCATCATCCCCTCCAGAAGCATAGCTATACATTTTAACAGTTAGAGTTTCTTTTCCTCAAATAGATTTTTACAGCTTTTATACATCATCTTCCTCATATTGAGCAGTAATGAGTCGAGAATAGTGAGTTGAGAACGTAGCTTATCATGCTTACAGTGTTAGCGAGGTCAAAGGGACATAGTTTCAAGTTGGTATTTTTTGTTTGTTTGTGTGTTTTTTTGTTTTGTTTTTCAAGACGGGGTTTCTCTGTGTAGCTTTGGAGCCTGTCCTGGATCTCACTCTGTAGACCAGGCTGGCCTTGAACTCAGAGATCCCCCTGCCTCTGCCTCCCAAGTGCTGGTATTAAAGGTGTGCCCCACCACCCAGCTTGAAAAAAAAATTTTTTTTTCATATTTATACAGGCTTTTGTTCTGTTGGTTCAAAACACTCAGAATTGAGGAGCTAGTTGTTAGAGACCTCACTACCATATAAACTATATTGTCTTTAGCTTCTGCAGTGAGTATCATTTGTCTGATAGAATCTTGCTCATGTTAAAAAGAAAAGTGTAACTTCTACTTCCATCGGATTACTGCAGATGTTTGTTCCCTCTGTTGTCTACTGGTTTTGTATTCAAAGCAGATAGCAAAGAGGAAGAGGATGCTTGTGGATCACAGCCAAAGGGGCTGCAGAAAACAGACCTCTATCACCTTCAGAAGGTCAGGTATCTTTCTTTTCCTTCCAGCTGCATTAGGAGTGGTGGTGCCCTTGTTTCAACTGGTCTAAACTAGCTCTGCCAGAACGTTTTCACTTTCACTTTTTACATCACAACCAGGAACAATACAGACTTTGCAACTACCAAATGAGACAGACTGATGCCATATAAACTGCAAGAAGGGGTTGCTTTTCTGTGCCTAGTGAAGAATTAGAAGGCAGAAAAGAAGAGTTACAGGAAATCTTGGGGAACCCATCATATAATACCATGGAAATTGAGGTCCTGTTTTGGGGTCCTTAGTCTTAATAATGAAAAAAAAATTTAACCAGGTGCTCAAACAAGCTTGAGGGCAATTAATAGTGCTAAAAAAAAAAAAAAAAAAAAAAAAACCAAAAACCAAAAAAACACCACACACACACACACACACACACACACACACACACACACAACAGGGCAGGCAAGCTGTAATTCTTGCAGCCGCCCAGAGGAGGAAAATAGGAAAAATAAGCAAGCAGCCACGGGGCAAGGAGGATAGCCTTAGAAAATATGGAAGTCCAAAGGGTTAGGAAGTTAAAAAGCATACTTAGGCTCTGGCCAGCATGTAAAAGAAAAAGGAATAGTTATGCCTGAGGCAGTAATCAGAAAGACTAGGAGATCCTGCCAAACTTCGTGGAGGTTCTTTAGTAACTAGATGTTGGGTATGCTGGAAAGGAAAACCACATTATCTCAAGGTAAATGAACCAGCCTCACTATGAGTGCCACCTAGCTGGGGCCTTGGCCCATGGTACTGAATTAATTCGCAAGGGAAAGGACTTGCGTATGTCTCCACCTAGAGGTAGATTGCATTCTGTACTAGAATACTGTCATCTGTCTCACTGTCGTCCTAGATTGTACATGCACACAGTCTACAGTCTACTAGACAATATAGAAACCATTCCTGAAGCCTCAAGGAAGAAAACAGAATTAACTATCTGTAAGGGAAAAATAAGTATATGGCTTACAAAAAGAACATGTAGATATAATGTACGTACTTCTCTTTTTGATCCGAGAGTCAAGAGAGCCCAACACCAATTTTCTTGTTTCTTCACACACACACACACACACACACACACACACACACACACACCGGTGATGCTGGAACCAAACCAGGATGCCTCACCACTGGCTAGTTCCCTAACACTGAAATCTCGGTCTTTTTCATTATTGAACATTCACGGGGTAAAAAAGAAACAGGGCCACAGTGTGCTCAGTGGTCTTTTTCTCAGAGAATGCCCTTTCAGCCCTTGATTGTCAAATGAAGACCCTTCTTTGTAGCATACTACCAAGTTATAAATGGAGCACAGAATTTCAGTCTGGGTGAAACTAAACTCACAGAATCGTTGATGTGACCCAAAGCTTTGGGGGTTTCTTCCTTGTTCTTCTAGCACTCTCCCTCATGCTCAGACATGAACTTATAGTTTCTAAATAGTGAGCACTCTTGTGTACCTGAGCAGTGATGTAAACACCCTCTTCTTTCCTTGAACATTCACTTGGTACATGTTTGAAGCAAAACATGTAGAGGGGCAGAGTCTTCCCAGATTCTACTTGAGTCACAGCTCTCTGAAAGTGTTCCTGTCCTCAAATCAACAAAAATGCTTGTTCTTTTCCCCACTGGGCCCTGTAGTCCTTATTGGAAATGAAGGAGTTAAGGAGATCAACTAAGAAGCAGACCAAGTTTGAAATGCTCAGAGAAAATATTGTGAACTTCATCGACAACCTGGTGAGGTGAGTGTAAAGCTCTCAGGAGCTAAAAGGAATCCTGTTTTTCCAAATGACACTAGTAAACTAGCTGCCCAGAGCCAACCCGGGATGTTTCTCCATCTAACTAGAGTGAGCATTTTTATTGACCTTCTGTCCTTGTTGAGTTGTCTAATCAAAGGACTTGGTTAATTTTTTACTGTCGGTTCAGGAAGGCGGGTTTAAACTTCATTTAGCCCATTAGGCTGGGTGAAGAAATAACGGGAAGTTTCAAAGTATTTCCCCCTGTTTTGCATTGTAATTTATCATTTTTCTGCCTGTATAAGTAGTAAATGCTGGATCCAGGCCACGCCCGGAAATAGACATTGCATACTAGCCATGCTGCCGTTTTATTCTAGATGTTTTATCAGGACAACTAAATGTCAGCACCAAATATATATTGAAATATCTGCTTAGGAACTATCAAAGTCTCCCATTCCAGTTGGTTTTATGATTCTTTCTTGGGAAGATCATTTAGTAGATTTCCCATCCAAAAGCCAGCTTTATGTGTGTACATGAAATTAACCATCCAAGTGACCTTCTTTTAGAAACTTGGACCATGTTACAGATTTCAAAATGGGACGTGTACCAAGCAGAGCAGAATGTGCTGGTTCGTGCCTGTAACCCAGCATTTGAGAGGCTCTCCAACCACCCAGCCACTCTTCTGACTTCTTGCCTATTACATCTCACTCTTCAACCTTTCACCAGCTGCTGAAATAATGCTGAGAATGACTGAAATTTGTTGTGAAATCACAAAATTTCCCACACAAAGACTTGGTGTTGTTACCAAGACTGTCTCTCCCAGGAGGAAAGAGATCAAGGTTGTAGTTTATTAAAGCAAAAAGGGGAAGGGCAAGAAGAAAGGCAAGGAAACAGTAGAGAAAGGAGGGCAAACAAAGCTAAGAGAGAGGGGAGGCTTGACACCCAAAGCTCAGAGAGAGGCCCCGCTGTCAGAAATCCTTTCCATATTCTCCACAAAGCCTAGAGTACAGAAGTTTGACAGACATTTAAAATTAAATTCAAGCAGAATACCGGTTCAGCGTCTGTGCTGCTTTACAAGTACACTGTGGAGAAGGACCAGCATCTGAGAGCAGACTGTTGAGGTGGAAGGAGGAGGTAGTGAGGAATGATGTACATGGCCAGTGCCCTCTTCACTTCCTCTCTTCTTCAGTCACTCTCAGCAGCAGGACAGAGGAAGTGCATGAGGCTTTCCTAGGGAGTGGCCTTCTCTCCAGCTGCAAAGGCTGGGGCACTAGGAGGAGGAAGAGTCGCAGTCATGTCTTTGGATACACTGAGGTAGCTGCTTTGCTCTACCTTCACTGATAGAAAAAGGAGCTGCATCCCTAGGATGACTGTGGCTTATAATAAGTTTTGGTTTTACTCAATCACTGGGCAAGCTTCAGTGAAACATTTCACTATTAGGATAAGAATTTGTACTGTATCAAGCTGATAATAAAAAAAATAAATTAATTTAAAAAAAAAAGAAAAAGGAGCTGCACAATCTCTCATTTGACTAACACATGGTAAGAAGCATCTGAGCTATTTTAATCCAGGCTATAACTTACTGTTCTGTCTTTGCACTTTGTATGCCAAAGCTTCTGCCTTGCAGGCTTCCCAGCAGGCCCTCTCCAGACCTGTGTCACAGTCATGGCACAGACATTGACTCAGCATAGATTAAAAGTAAACATTCCATTAAAATTGGTTTGTTATCTAGCTCATAGGCAAAAGATAAAGTTCTAAGTTATGCTCATTTTTGTAATAATTGAAATTTTATTAGTGAACAATTTGTTTTTAAAGACTTTAAAAGTAAAATTTTGCCTCTGTTTTCTTTTGTACGTGTGTGGTGTATGAGCATGTATATATATGAGTGTGCACATGCATGGAATGGAGGCCAAAGAACATCAGGTGTCCTCTTTGATGCTGGTCTCTCACTGAGCCTGAAGTTTAGATGTGGCTGTTTACATTGTACTTGGAATTCAGGCTCAGGTCCTCACATTTGTTGCTTTACCCCTTAGCTTTTACTCAGTGAGCCATCTCTTTAGCCCTGTCTTAGCTCCTGGGTATCATTTCCATGAAAAAAATATTAACTATGTTTTTTCCTGACACATAAAAAAATTTCCTAAACTCTCAATTTCAGGCAGTGTTTATCACTTTCCCAAAGACTAGAATGTTAATGTGTTTTCTAAGTAACTTAAGAAATTCAATACTTTAAGAAGTTCTATGTTAGAGATTTTAAGCATAAACATAACAGATACTCAAATGTTTGATTAAAGGTTTGACTGAGAACTGAAACACAGTTTCTTCTAAATACTGTATTGGGGTTCTCTAGAAGAACAGAACTGATAGAAAGTCCCAAGAATCCAATCAGTGGTTGTTCAACAAGGCTGGATGTCTCAGCTGGCCCAGCATGTCAGAGTCCTGAATAGGTAGACTCTAATAACCAGTGAAGGAATGCCTCAGCAAAAGGACATATGAACTTGCCAGGGAGGAGAGCAAGTAGACAAAAAGCCAAAGTTTCCTTTCATGCCCTTTGTATGGGCTGCCTTAAGAAGGTGTGGCCTCTGCCGGGCGGTGGTGGCACACGCCTTTAATCCCAGCACTTGGGAGGCAGAGGCAAGTGGATCTCTGAGTTCGAGGCCAGCCTGGTCTACAGAGCGAGATCCAGGAAAGGCGCAAAGCTACACAGAGAAACCCTGTCTCGAAAAACAAAAACAACAACAACAACAAAAAAAGGTGTGGCCTCGATTTAGGGTGGGTTTTCCCACCTCAAATGATCCAACTAAGAAAAATGCCTCATGGGAATGCACAGCTGCTTGCATTTTAAGTTAATTCCAGATGTAGTCAAGTAGACCACCAAGAATAGCTATCACAAATACAGAGGATGTTTTTTAAAGTAGTATTGAGGTATAATTCTGTGAAACTGTATGGGAGCCATTCCTTGGCTTTGGTTTGGTTGTGTATTTCACTGTTTAAGTAACAAAAATATTCAGCCATAGAGGATTGACAGAACTGTTGAATTGAAAATAACCCTGTACATATCTAAGGGCTGATACCTGATTTCCCTGTTTCAGAAGTTACCTTCTGCCTCCTGAGAGCCAGCCTTTGCATGAGGTAGTGTACTTCACTGCTGCCCACACACTCCGTGAGCACTTAAATGCTGCTCCACGAATCGCCCTACACACTGCACTCAACAATCCTTATTATTATTTAAAGGTAAGAAGGGAATGGTTCTCCCACAGTTAAGCTCAAGCCCTAGCTGTTAGCATTACAAAAAAATATTCACAGTTTGCAGTTCTGTTTTAATGAGCAGAAAGTTAGCAGCTCTGGGTGCTGCTACTCACATTTTTCTAAGGAAAAAAAAAAAAAGATTCTTAGATTTTAGGTGAACTGACTCAGTGATAATATCAGTAATCAACTGAGGGTGCATATATTTGCCCATATGGAACCTGTCTGCTTTTCATGGGCTGAAACCAGTGAGAGGCTCCACATATAAAGGCACTTGCCACCAAGCCCGATGATCTGAGTTTGGTATGAGGAGAGGGCTCCCAAAAATTGTCCTCTTACCTGTACATGTGCATGCTCACACACAAAAGTTTTCAAACAAATCATGAGCAGAAGCTTTAGGATATAATGCCTTACTCTTGTGAAAAATGACTCCTATGTAGGTAACAACAGTTTGTCAGTGGTCAGGTGATAAGGCCTAATCAAAGTATGTAAAATTACAAATGCTTACTTGAATGGAAAAAACACACCAGGATTTCATCTTGGGTTTTTAACCTAAGAGCAATCTATTCTGAGAGCACCTGCAGGGTATTGCTGCAGAAACTCCTCAGGCAACAAACAATGGCAGACACAGTTGCCTAAAATTACTAATTTCAGTTTCAGATGTTCAAAACTACCTTTCTCCTGACAGTTAAATGAATACTGAATATTTTGTTTGGTAGATGGTAAGTAGATGGCTAGGGGTTTTGTACACACACAGACGTGTGTGCTCGGGAAGAGTTGGAAGTTTGCCTTTCACCAAAGATGTTGTAGAAGGCACTCTTAAGTCAGGAGTGGTGGCACTACAGTGGCTCAGGCAGAGGATCATCAAGTTCAGGGCCAGTTTGAACTTAGTGAGACTTGGAAAAAAGTAAAGTAGGCAGTCACACAGCTCAGTGAGTGGATAGAGGGGCTAAAGTGATTACCTAGTAATAAGTCTACAACCTGAGTTTCATCTCGAACCCATGTAAAAGTAGAAAGAGAACTGATCCCACAAAGTTGTCTTTTAACCTCCACATGCACCACAAGTAGCACATGCATGCCCCCACACATACATATACATACACACATAATAATGATTTAATTTTAAAAAATTGCTCCATAAAAACATCCCAAACTACTGCCTGCTCATGGTAAAATGGCACATTCCCATACAAATGTGAAGTACGGGAGGAGAAATACAGGGTAGGAAGTTATAACACGCCAGTGGTTTTCAGTGATAGTGGTAATCAGGAGCTTGATGGTTTCATATCAAAGACACACATATTAAAGACTTGTTTTAATTATGTGTGTGGGTGTGAGCTCATGTGAGTCCAGTGCCCACAAGAGTCCCTAGAGCTGAAATTACAGGTGGTGTGAGCTGCTCGAAGTAGGAGCCTCTCCTACAGCAGCAGGTTCTCTTACTCCCTGAGCCATCTTTCTATCCTTGAGAATTTCATGTTTAAATAACAGCAGTGGCTGCTTAGATGTCTCAGTCAGTCAGTACATAAAAGCATTTGCCATTAAGCCTCATTAAACTCAGACAATCTCTGAGATTCAAACTGAAGAGAAAGAAACCTAACACCTACAAATTAGTCTCCAATCCCCCATATGCTCCACCATCCCCACACACAATAAATGAATTAATTTTAAATCACAGAATGGTTCTAATGTATAAATTACAAACTAAAATGCTTAGTGATAGAGTTACAGAAACAAACTGATGTGATTTTAGATGCATTTTGTGTATGAGATTTTGTTTATTTCATTTTGTTTATTTCAAATAGGTTAAACCAATACTGAGTTTCTATAGGGCTTATGGTGTTAGTGCTAAGTGGTTGATTGTTTACAGCTCTTTTCTGGTGCCCTCTCTTGGTCTCTGCAGATGCTTGTACTCAAGGGGTGTCCATTCACATGGACATACTCATATACATGAAGAAAAATAAATCTGTAACTGCCCAGGCTATATGGACACCCTATTTGAAAAAAACAATAAACAATAAACAAAAAACAAAAAAAGAATAAAAAAGTACAGTGTTGACAACAAAATATTTTTCAGTGAGAGATGTATTTACTAATCCCACATAATTGCTAGAATTGAGTTTAACAAATGTTGGAAGTAGCATTTTATTGGGCAATTATTCCCAGAGAATTCTAAACTCATTTCAGCAAACAGTAATATATAACTAAGATTTGAACAAAAGTCTTGGGAGGATGGCTTAGAGCTAGTGGGTTATGGCTAAGACTTAGACCCAAATAAGAATACTATTGAAGGAAACTAGAAGACTCTTCTTTCTGATTTGCTAAATTTAGGAGTGTCTTAGTTTGGATTTTCATTGATGTGAAGAGACACCATGACCATGGCAACTCTTATAAAAGACAACATTTAATTGTTGTGGCAGCTTACAGTTTCAGAGGTTCGGTCAATTATCATGGTGGGGATCATAGTGGCATGTAGGAGGTGTGGTGCTGGAGCTGAGAGTCCTTACATCGCTATAGGCAGGCAACAGGAAGTGGAGTGACTGTCACAATGAGGGAAGCCTGAGAAAACAGACCTCAAAGCCCAACCCCATAGTGACACACTTCCTCCAGCAAGGCTGTATCTCCTAATAGTGCTATTCCCTTTGGGGGCCATTTTTTTTCAAACTACAAGAAGTTCAACTAATATCTTTTTGCTTTTAATCATTTCTAAAAGGTTCGCTTTTAATCTGCTGTTTTTAGAATGAAGCACTGAAAAGTGATGAAGGCTGCATTCCAAATATTGCCCCTGACATCTGTATAGCATATAAACTGCACCTGGAGTGTAGCCGGCTAATTAACCTTGTCGACTGGTCAGAGGTAGGTCACAAAGAACATGCTAGTTGTTTAACTGCTTGAGGCAACTTTCCTAGAATTTTTTATCGTTTTGATTTCTACTTTTATTTTTAATTTTTGTTTGGGAAGCACAAATTTTGTTATGCTTCCTAAGGAACTTAGGAAGCAACATCTTAGCAGTCTGCATTCACGAGCTCCTGTTCTGATCCTGTGTTCTTTAAAAGCATCAGCCAAACAAAGGCTCAGGTCACTGTGCACTCCACAGAACACAGGGTATAGTGAATACCCGTCACACAACAGGAGAAATTCCAATCAGGAAGAACAAGAAATTCATGGTAAGGTAGTGGATAAGTGCTGCTATTCTGAGGAGGAAAGAGTATTACAGAGATCCTAACTGTCAAAAGCCCTGTTTGACTGTTACCTTGTCAATGTTAAAGGATATGCTGAACTAGCCTCTTCTAAGAAAAATGTGCATTTTCCTGGAGTAAGAGATTGACAGTAGAGACACGGCTTTCTTTGCTCTTTAAATTTTTGGCTAGCTGTGTTTTTTGCCATTCTGCTTTAGTTCTCTAAAACCAGCTTATAAAGAGCCAATGTTATTATTCTTAAAGAATAACCGACAAAACTTCTACTGTGGTTTTGAGAATTTGAAATCTGATATGAAAGAGATGTGCCAGTTATCTACAGCAGCAGTATTAAAGCCTAGTTATAGAAGCATCTCAAGGGTACAGAGAGATGCCTAGCAACAAGTTGTCTTGTCTTGTGTGTTCCAAAGGCTTTTGCAACAGTTGTGACAGCTGCTGAAAAAATGGATGCAAATTCTACAACTTCAGAAGAAATGAATGAAGTTATCCAGTATCCTTTTAAAATCAGGTCTGTGGTGTCCTAGTAACAGTATTTTATGTTTCTTGAGCGTCTAGGTCAGTGATACAGCATGCGCTTGAACACAGGGCCTTGAATTCAAGGCCCAGCACAAAAAGTAAACAAAAATCCACATCTAGAAATTCCTAAAGATGTACTGCTTTCTCCACCATACCCAACCACTTAAATTTCCAAGTGTCCTGAATTTAATCTGAGATCAAACCTGTAATTCAATTTATATCCAGTTTTTACTATGAAGGAAATTGTCATTATTGAATTATCAACTTTTAAATATATTTTTAGAAGCTTGGGAAGGAAACAATTCTTATATATAATGCTGGGATTACAGTACGTGTGCACCATCATACACAACTCCATTTGAGCTTTATTGACAGTATATTCTAACTGCATTCAATATTTTCCAATAGGGTTATTTATAATGTAGGAGTGTTTATTTCAGCCACGTATTTCAATTTACCAGTTACTGTTTTTAACTTTGAAATTTTAGCCTTTTTGGAAAAAACAAAAAAAAAATTAATTTTCCTTATCCAGAGTCTCCAGTGCTCGATTTATTAGAGCTGTTTCTGAACTAGAGCTCTTAGGCTTTATAAAACCTACAAAACAGAAGACTGACCATGTAGCAAGGCTGACATGGGGAGGCTGCTAAAAAGCAAAGAAGTGAAGACAGGGGTTCCACATCTAACAGATGAAAAAGAAACCTGCTGAGTTGAGTTTAACCAAAAAATGCACTGCTAACCTGAAATTGTGTATCAAAACATCTTTGGAATACTTCAAATCTAATCAATGTAACTATACTTTCTACAGTTATTACTAAATTCTAAACAAAGTGTCTAGTGTATAAATGATATAATTGCTCATCCAGAGTAAGTTACTTGTACTTGGTCAGCAGTACTCATTCCTTGATACTTGCACTCCTCATACTTCCGCATATGGTATAAAATGAATGTCCTATAGGTGGTTTTCTTGCTAGAAAAGCTCTAAAATCACCTTTGACTCCCTACTTCTTGTGGTCTTGGCAACTTACCAAGACTCAAGCTGTTGGGCTTTAACTTAATGGCAGTAAATATTTATATGAACAGTCGTGGAGACCTGCAGGCAGTAAAGGCCTTCACAGATTGAGCCCCAGTTTACAAAACAGAAATGTAAAGGCCCAGGTGAAATCTCTTTCATACTAAGAACTTAAAAATCAGACACCTAAAGCTTACTTAATGTTCACCCCCCAAGAGAATTTACAGACGTATGCCAAAACTGCCTTGCAAATGATTCAGAGAGCCCATGTCCAGGAAAAACCTCTTTAAAAAGCCTTCATTTTTAACTTTTATTGCAGAACCACTTTAAGAGCAATTTGCTCTTAAAAAAAATAAAAATAAAATGTATGTATGTAGGGGTGGGTATGTGCATGAGTGCAGCGCACAAGGCGGCCAGGGATGTTGGATCACCTTAGAACTGGAGTTATAATCAGTTGTTGAGCCCCAGATGTGGGTGCTGTGAGAGCAAAATTCATCTTAACCCCTGGAACACAGACCTATGTATCCCAGATAAAACTGAGAAACTGTGTCTCCCCAGGCTGGCCTTGCACTGTTGAGTAACCCAGGCCTGCTTGCCTGCCCAAGCTTATGATCCCCCTGACCCAAGTGCAGAAATTATAAAGTAAGGGGCTAGAGAGATGGCTCAGCGGTTAAGAGCACTGGCTGTTCTTCCAGAGGTCCTGAGTTCAATTCCCAGAAACCACATGATGGCTCACAAACATCCGTAATGAGATCTGGTACCCTCTTCTGGCCTGCAAGCATACATGTAGGCAGAACACTTATACATAATAAATAAATAAATCTTTAAAAAGAAAAAAAAAACATTTACTATTATGCCCAGATCAGAAAATATTTCTTTAAACAATATAACATTTTATGCATATAAAATACAGAGGAACTGGTTTAACACTGGCAGATTTCGTCTTGTCTGCCAAGGCACATGTTTTTCTTTTTCCTAGGCATTTGTGCATAAGTCATATGCATTTGATTTTTCCTCCACCACCTAAGATTAAAAGCCACACAACCAAAACTGTTCTCATAGTATCAAAAAGATTTGTAACATTAAACTATTAAAGTGATTTGTAATAATTACTTAGTATTCTATAAGATTCAGCCCTTAGTTGAGGAAAACTGAAACCTCAACTAGAATTACAATTAGGGTATTCTAATTATTTTTCTTTTGTTTTAATGAAATAGTAATCTGAAAGTACTTTAAGTTTATTTTAAAAATATTAGGCAGCCAGGTAGTGGTGGCACTCACCTTTAAACCTAGCATTTGGGAGGCAGAGACAGACAGATCTCTCTGAGTTTGAGGCTAGCCAGGGCTACACAGAGAAACCCTGTCTCAAAACAAAAACAAACAAAAAAGGCATGTACCACATACCTGCTACTTCTGAGATACTTCAGATAACAAAGATCCTTTCTTCCTTGTACTTTAGCAAAGAAGAACACACTATTTGTGGTAGAAAACAAATAACAGAAGTAGGCTTGTCATTGTAATTTTAAAGAGTAAAATTAACTTGCTCAACTTCACTTGAGCAAAACTGCAAAGAATAAAAAAACCAACTACCCATGAAGATTGACCAGTGAACCCACTAGGCAGGTAACAGCAATAACCAATGTCCTAAGTGGGAGTGCCCCAGCTAGATCAAAGGAGCAGAGACAGCAATAGGAATTGAGTGAGAAGGGCAAGAGTACAGGTAATGGCTCCACAGATCACTATAAGGACTGTTGTTTTCTTAAGTAGGAAGCAACCTAAACAAAAGACATAAACCTTTAAATGACCAATACCTGCTCTGAGAATACAGTAAGAGGAACGGTGAAGCAAACCAGTAACCTGTTAGTTGACCACGGAGATATTCCAGGCAAAGCCAATTATTAGACTAGGGTAATAGTGGAGACAATGATACTGTGGGTGAACTACTATTAGATGCACATGGAGGAGCCGAAGAGCCTTTCTGCTTTAAAACTAGAAGCATTGCTATTAGGGGGCTTGCTATGGTTTGATTAAGGGCTTACCCAGAGGACCATGTGTAAGGCTTAGTCCCTAGGATGACAGGAACTACTGAGTGGTGGTGGAATCTCTAGGAAGGAAGGAAGGAAGGAAGGAAGGCCCAAAGGAAACTTCTCCCCAAGGAAAACAGCAGGATCCAACAGTCCTCTTTACTTTTTCGTTCCCTGGCTGATGAGCTAATGGTTTAGCTCTACACTGTACTCCAGCCATATGCTGCTGCCTCACTGCAGACCAAAGCAACATGGACAACTGATCACTGAAACATTAAATACTAAATTAAAATCATAAATCAGTCCTTGAGGATTTTATTGTTGTTATGGAAGGATTAACTGACTGGAAGAAGCATTAGCAAAAATGAGTTTGGCTTTGGGTATGGGGATGTCCTGTTAGACATTTAAGTGAAATGTCACACAGTGAGGTAACAAATCTTGTTATAATAGAGATCAGATCACCAAAATCAGTATTGAAAAGAGAGGCAAGGAGCTCAACTCTTGGCTTTGAGGTTTATACTCTACTTATAGTTAAGAATTCATGCCTGGCAGTGGTGGCGCACACCTTTAATTCCAGCACTTGGGAGGCAGAGCCAAGTGAATCTCTTGAGTTCGAGGCCAGCCTGGGCTACAGAGTGAGTTCCAGGAAAGGTGCAAAGCTACACAGAGAAACAAAAAAAAAAAAAAAAAAAAATTCAAGAAAACAGTTAAAGTTGATTATAAGAGCGCTAGTGGCCAGGCGGTGGTGGCACACGCCTTTAATCCCAGCACTCGGAGGCAGAGGCAGGCGGATCTCTGAGTTTGAGGCCAGCCTGGTCTCCAAAGAGAGTTCCAGGAAAGACGCAAAGACAGAGAAATCCTGTCTCCAAAAGCATTGGAAAAAAAAAAAAAAAGCGCTAGTGAAGGAAGGAATTGGGCAAATATCTTAGAAGCCAAATGAAGTTTCAAGCTCAAATGTTATTCATTGGTTGGACTTATCAAAATATAAATCTTAGTTAACTTTGTTAGTGATAGATTATTAAGATAAATTTACCAGATGACCTAACCAGGTATCCAAACTGAACAGCAACCAGGGAAAAGCCATATGCTACTTTATAACATGGAAACTGTAGCATCACCTTATAGTCTTACACAGAAGGTTTATCCTAAACACTACAAGTTTAGGGCTGGAAGTATGGTTAACTAGTTAAGAACACTTGCTGTTCTTCTAAAGGATCAGTGTTTGGTTTGTACTAGCCACATCAGGCTGCTCTGTAACTCTAGCTCCAAGAGATCCACCACCCTCTTTTTGGCCTCGTTAGGTACCTCCACACACAAACACACTAAAGTATTTTTAAAAAACACCTAAAACTTTAGACCTGCCTTCTAGTTTATAACTTCAAAAGGAAAGGTCATGTTAATGGTAGCACAAAGGGATGCTCAGGATAACAGGCTTAGTCTTTCCAGAAAGTTAGAATCTTGATTGAACCCTGGGGCTCAATGGGGTGGGAGGTAGGCTTAGAGTAGAGCTAAAGTCACTTGACAGATGGGGAGATGGGAATGAAGACATTCTGCTCTAGATGGATAGCACTGAGGTTAGAAGCATACATGATTTGGCATTAACAAGTACAACATCTTGAAAACAATTTATACTTGAAGGAAAAATTCAAGTAGATGACTACTCTTTCAACTTCTATGAATGTTTTCCTAGCGAGGGCTGAATTTGAAAGATGTGATCTTGGTTGACACAGTGTGGGGAGGGGAAAGTAGCTGGCACCTAATGAGAAGTCAAAGATAACTGTTAACACTCTAGAATGCAGGTATATCCCAAAGTGCCAATAGTGTTGAGACTGAAAGTCTCTACTAGTGGGAAATTTGTTCACTTTACAGCCAGCTACTGTGTCAGAACTTAGGCTTCTCATACACTAATGACTAATGGACTTGCGAACTGCCTGGGGATCATGAAAGCCCTACCACACTTTGGCTGCTTGCTTTGGTTTTTCGAGACAGGGTTTCTCCATGTAGTTTTGGTGCCTATCCTGGATCTTGCTTTGTAGACCAGGCTGGCCTCGAACTCCCAAAGATCCGCCTGGCTCTGCCTCCCAAGTGCTAGGATTAAAGGCATGCGCCACCACTGCCCAGTGGCTGCTTGCTTTTTAAATGAGGTTTTGGAATACAATTAAGTTTAAAAGACAAAATCCTGTTTTCAGTGAATGTATTACAAATGAAATAGAAAATTCAGAAGGCGCCAGAGAGTTAGCTCAGCAGTTAAGAATACTTGGTGCTCTTGCAGAAGACTACAGGAGTTTGGTTCCCAGCCTCCTCACAGCCAGTTTCAACAACTGGCTGTCTTCTGGCCTCATGCACTTTTATAAAAACTCAGAACTCACCGTGTAATTTTTTTGGGGGTGGGGTGGGGTGTCCTCTCATTGACCAGGCTGGCCTTGAACTCCTAATCCTCCTGCTTCTACCTCCCCACTACCAAGATTACCCCAAGTGTATGGCTAGCACTTTCAGCTTGCTCACTATTTTCTAAGAAAGCTATGTCTGGAAACCATACATGGAAAGTGTGTTACATTTATTCATTCATGTGTTAGTGTTTTGAAAATACTTAAATGTTTTATATGTATGTGTGTGTGCCTGAGTGTATGTGTGTACTGTGTGTGCATCCTGAGACCTTTGAGTTCAGAAGAGGCATCAGTTGGTGAGCTGCTGTGTGGGTGCTGGGACCAAACCTGAGTCCTGTTCAAGAGCAACAAGTGCTCTTAACTGAGCCTTTCTCCAGCCCCTATGTTCATTTTGTAACACTACCTAGGATTTCCTAAGTCTCAACAAGGCTTGTCTAGATCAGGTTGGCCTGTGGGCATGTCTGGGAGGGATTGAATTGCCTCAACTGATTAGGGCACCATCCCTTAAACTGTCCAAGAGAAAGCTAACTGAGCACTGTGGAGTCACTGCTCTCTGCTCTCAGCTGTGGATGCAGTTTCCTGTTGTTTAGATGGACTAACCTGGAATTGTGAGCTAAAATAAACCCCTTTTACCCTAAACTGCTTTTTGCTGGGGTATTTTATATCAGCTGGAGCAACCATACTTTCATATATCATATTCAAAAACATTAAAACTGGAATCAAAGGTACAAATTCTACAGCTGTTTGAGATCTTGCTGTGTAACATGCTGTCATACAGCAAGTTACAGAAGCACTTCTGAATCAGAACTTAATTTTGGGAAACAGCATTTAATAAAAGGTAAACCTTACCAGAAAACTAACTTTATTGATTTCTAGAAAATACTTATGTTTAAAACACTACTTTATTCAAATACTACCCATTTGTACAATTTGAAAACAAGCAGAATAGAAGTAAATGTTTTATTTTTCCAACTAAACTCCAGTGCTACAAGGGCAGTAAAACAATGATACAATGGGGGAGGGGGTGCAGCAATAAACATTTGTTAAAAAGACTGATAGAATAAATAAAACTACCAAAAAATAATAATAAAGAAAATCATATAAACCCATTCTGAAACCCCAAGAAAAGTCCTGAAATACAGAAATGCCCTCCTCCTCCTCCACTATTTCACAGAAGTACTGTAGACTAACTGCTTAATTGTCCTGGGATTACATTCTAAATTATTAATAACTGGTTACAGCTTGGTTGTAGTGCACAATTAAAATCACACTAACTTCATCTGACGTGTCATTCTACAGTTTTATTTACATAACCAGTGAAGGGCATGTTCTAGGATGCCAACTTTAATCCCTTTCAAACATTAATATAAAGAAGCCAAATTGTAATGATACAGCAAAACGAGGCCACTGGTAGTAATACAAGTAGCAAAGGTCCACATCCAGGTGGTAATGACATCACGGAATTTCCAAAACCAATTGTTGCTGCCTAAGAGTGGTTGCCACTGACGAAAGCTTGAAATAACCTGTATTCACAGATGGGTACTGGCATTGCTGCATGTCATAGTTGGGACCTCCTGCAACAACTCAACAAGGAACAAGGCAGCCCACAAATGCAAAAAGCGTGATTCATGAAACATCTGGAGGAGAAAAGGAGTATTAGTGCAGGAACGGGGTACAATTAAAACATACAATATAATCCATTCCTAACATCACCCCTAGATATTTAAGTAACCAAGAGTTGCAGCATTTTACTTTTGTTTTAAATCAACATTTTCTCTACATTTTTTTATCAACTCTTTTTAAATATGAAAACATGATCATTATGGTTCAGAGGTCAAATACTTACAACTAGCAGGCTGTTCTCCATATCGCCGCATTATCTGATCATGCGTAAACTTGACAAATGCATCATATTGTTCTACAAATAAAGGTATGTGTCAATTACATGACTTGCAAAATATCCTATATAATGTATCTGAAAATATAAAGCTATGTGAAAGCACTCTTTAACACCCTCATCCTTCCTATAACCTCAGTAGTAATTGTAAACAGTTCAAATGAGTGTTTCCCACAGGATACAACATAAAAATTTGAACTCACTAATACTGTAGCTGATCTACATGACTAGTTCTTCCCTGGGGCCATGAAGGTGAGGTATGGGTTTTAAGAATGTTGATTTCCTTTTTTTACTGAAAAGCTCTGGTCTGCAGACAACACTTTATCACTGTACAGAAAGAATAATTTCACCAGCATAAAACACAGTGGGAATAATTCACTTCTTACAATGAGTTCTTGGTGTGATGGTCTGAATAATGGACCACATAGGTTCATATATTTGAATGCTAAGTCACCAAGGAGTGGAACTCTGAAAGAATTAGAAGGATTAGGAGGTGTGGCCTTATTGGAGGAAGTGCATCACTGGGGGTGAGATTTGTTGTGGAATATTTGTTTAACTAGGCAAAGATACATGTTTCTGCTACATTTGTTTAATGAATTATGTAAAGACATGTTGTTTTACCTTGCCAAGGCACCTGATTGGTCTAATAAAAAGCTGAATGCCCAAAAGCCAGGCAGGAGAGAGAAAGGAGGGGCTGGAGGGCAAGAGAATAAGTAGGAAGAGGAATCTAGGCTCAGGAGAAGAGATAAGGGAATAAAGGAGAGAAGGAAAAGCCCAGGGCCAGTCAGGAAGCCAACAGCCAGCCAGAGACAGAGTAGGACATACAGAATGAAAGAAAGGTAAAAAGCCCCCAAGGCAAAACGTACATGAAGAGAAACAGGTTAATTTAAGTTACAAGAGCTAGTGGGACAAGCCTAAAATAAGGCTGAGTTAATCCCAGCACTCGGGAAGCAGAGCCAGGCGAATCTTTGTAGATCCAGGACAGGCTCCAAAGCTACACAGAAACCCTGTCTCGAAAAAAACAAACAACCCCCCCCCCCCCCCCCCAAAAAAAAAAAAACTCTGTGTCATCATTTGGGAGCTGGTTGGTGGCCCAAGAGAGCCTGCTATGGGCTTTGATGTTTCATAAGCCCAAGCCAGGCCTAGGCCTTCTCTCTCTTCCTAGAGATCAGGATGTAGCTCTCAGTTATTACTCCAGCACCTCTGCATGCTGCCATAATGGACCAACCTCTAAAACTGAGTAAGCCCCCAATTAAATGCTTTCTTTCATAAGAGTTGCCCTGGTCATGATGTCTCTTCCCAGCAATACAACAGAGACTAAAACACTGGAATGGATATTCTAAAATAAATCCATGTATTACCTGCAAGTTTTGTGTTCAGTATTTCTTCATATTCTTCTCGAACTTTCTCTTCCCGTTCTTTCAACAAACGTTCACAGATCATCCCAACCTGCCTTAGAGTAAATAAGGGCTGTTCTTTTTTTAATGGTGAGGATGTTGCAGATGAAGTCCCTATGTACAACATGAATAAAACAGCACCTGATTTAGAACCACCACAACAGAATTCCTCCTGAATGAAGGTTTCATTTAGAACTTTCCCATGTCATTTAAAATTCTTTATGATAAACAGGTTCAATTAATAATTCTATCAGCCCGTGACTTTGGAAAAAGAGATCTTACCCAGAGGAAAAGCCTAAAGATGAGTGGAGAAAAATCTCAAATTAAATCATTGCACTAATGGAGCCCATTACAAAACTTTTAATCTCCATCCCAACAAATACCTGCTTAGAACATTTAGTGGCTAATTTACAAGATTTGCTACAAAACAAATATAACTCTGGTCTAAAGCTTCACTTTAATATTAAAGTAACACTATAAAGACACTTATTGTTAATTGTTTATATTTTAAGGCCATCCAGTAAAGACTCACAACCAAATTATGCTACCACTTCCCTCATTTTCCAAACCCTTTAGTTTCCTATTAACAGAAAATCGTGTCTAAAAAGAAAAAATAGATTAGAATTATTACCCTTAAAAAGGTTGCTGTAGGGAAAATTCTGGAATGTAGCTAATTAAAATCATAATTGATCCTAAGTTTTGAATAGTGACCACAATCCTTTCATTAATATAATTTAAGTTCAAACACTCAAGACTGCAACAGAATCACAAAGGTATCAAACTAAAGCAATTGTATCCAAAAGCAGCTGCAACATCAGTGTTTGTCAATTTCAAATTAGCAAGAATATTCCTTCAGTGTTTTCGTAACTGAAAAGTTCTTCAGAGAAAATTCTTATAGCAATCGTTGAGACAGTTAGCACAGATCTGTATTAAAAACTTTACTAATAGGATACCAATATATCTGTACAAGTTGATGCATGAACAAATATTCAGAAATGTTCTTTTCTGACTTCTTAAAAGGAAGGATCTCTGATCATGATTATTTCTTTGAATTGTGTACTTTTTTTCCTAACAGTTTTTACATCTGCTAGGATAGTTTGTAGAGGGTAAAAAACCTCATATATATTTTATGGTTCCAAGTTCTGAAGGATTATTAATGTAACTGATATTATCAAATAATGAGATATGTCATAGAAAAAGATTTCCTTAGACACTCATCCTCTTTATGGATCATTTAAAGTACTTTGATCTCCTAAAACAGTTCTTAGCTTAAAGATCATTTGTGATAATCTTCTGGCAACTCAGTTACGATAGCTATCCGCTGCATCCCTACTGTGGAGTACTCCTTACACATGCAAGCACATGTGTGTGTAAACAGTTGCTTCCTCAGCTTGCTCTGAGGTGCCTTCATCTACGTGCATTGACTCATCCCAGTGAGACTTCTCAAGCTCTGTCTTTCATCAGAATAAAGTGCACTAGCTTTAGACCCCAACTACCAAGGCTAGCTTACCTTACTTTGAAATTCCAAGCCTTGTTAAGGCTGGCAAAAAATTGACATTCTAAGAATTAAAACTGATATTAGTAGAAAACTTAAGATCATTATTATAATTTGAGTAAGAATCACACTCTTGGTACACCTAGAGCCCCCCAATGGCACCACTCCAATACTTAAAGTGTTGAACAATTTCCCTAATTTTATTTGATTACCTTACATCTTTTATTTTTGTGTTTATGTTTAGCTTTGAATTCTGCCAGGTTTTCTTACCCCTATTAAGGAAGGAAAACAAGTGCTACTGAAAAAACTATTTTGACAGGGTATTTACTAAATGTAAGATGGCTATTTTCCGGCCAAGTAACTTCAGCATCCCCCTCATTCAAGTCAGCTATTTCCTACAGTAAAAAAGGACAACAACAACACAACACAAAACAAAAAACTATTCCCTCTAAAGGGCAAATATGGCTTAAAAAACTGTTGCCCAATGTGACAAATGTCTTGAGAGTACATGGAGAGACTACATAAAGTTTCTATCAGAAGCATTTTTTAATGTAACTGATAGATCAAGAATTTAAAAGTGGCACTGTTCACACACTATTATCTAGCAAAGCACATGGTGGGGCTGGAAAGAGCTCCATAGTTAAGGGCATTTGTTTTTTGAAGAGGACCCAGGTTTGGGTCCCAGCACCTATATGACAGAGCTCATAACCATCTGTAACTCTAGTTTCAGAGTTCGGACACCCTCTTCTGGCCTCTGTGAACACCAGGCGTACAAGTAGTATAAGTATATACATGCAGACAAAAGCATAAAAATAAATTAAGATTGAGTGTTTTTAAAGCATACAGTAAAGCATTGTGATTTTTTAATGGAAGTGACAAGCCATTATACTTACATGGTGTCCGCTTTAGGGTTGCTAAATAAAAGTGGCTGTCTGTGGCTGGTGAGAATCCAGGTGCTGATTACTTTTAATATTATAGCATAATTCTTTTTTAGGGGTGCTTTAAGTCACTGCAGGCATTTGCATTATACTTTCCCCATCATTTCTTACATAACATTTCTTTCACTTATTAAAGTTTCTTATTACCTGGTGATACTGGTCCACTGATGAGAAATGCATGTGGCTGTGAATCAGAACTACATCCTGGATCTGTCTGCTGAAAACTAGCTTCTAAATGTCTTCTCTTCTGCATACGTTTATACTCCTGTTTTATGTTGTACAGAATTTGTTCTAAAAGAAAAAATTCAGAAAGATCAAAATTTTCACGCTAATCTGAAACATTCCTTTCAAGTTAACAACCTTTCCCCCGCCCAGCAATTTCTTTGAGCACAGTTAACAGGAGCACTTTTTCAGAAGTAGTATATCCAACCCTCTTCTGGCTTCTTCACGCACATACATGTGGCATACACTCCCAGACACACATATACACATAAAATGAAATTTTGGGGGAAAAAAAAAAGCATATACATACCAGCTGCAGTCTAGCAATTCAAAGTCAAATCCTGTTGAGCACTAACTAGTAAAAGCTACACTTAAGCTTTTTACTCAAAAGAATGGTTAGGGAGTCTAACTAAAACACATTCTACTCAGTAAACTCAGAGGTCATATATCTATTTTATATAAAACTACTTAATTAAATTTATAGGCATTTCCAATAATTAGAAGGGAAGATTGTACATTCAAGCATAGGCCAATGAAAAGTGACCACGATCTAAAATGACAAAGTACAAGGCAATTAAAATTTCATCATGCATAAAATTGTCACTGTCATGAATTAATATGAAGCACATTGATACTGGAAACTATTCCAGCATTAACAACAAAGCATTCTGAATCTTGGGGAGAAAAGACCATGTGAAATGATATGATACAGCATGGGGCCTTTTCAATACATAAGAACCATCGTACTACAATGAGGTTATCTGTAACATAGCCCTGAAACAGTTAAAATTATATCCAGTGTATCATGTTTGAGCCAATACGATTCTAACTGATTCCAAGATTTCTAACTGAAATAGGTACCATTTGATCTAATCAGAAAATGCCTGAGGTTTCCACTCCCCTTGTCACCCATCTCCAGACTTTATCACTAACCCTTTTGGCTCTATATGAAACTAAATCCCAAGAAGTTTATTCATCCTAATTGAAAGCAAACGTAAGCAAAGTGAAAAGTAGCAACAAACAGGCAATTAAATAAAGATGCATAAAGTGAAGCACTAACTTCTATATTCAAGACTTATACATCGTAACAATCCTGTTCAATATTTAATACTGGTACCTTTCATTTTTAATCTTCAGTAGTCTCTTCTTTCTCTAAGAAAATATTCAGAATTTTATAGAAAGGATCATTTTATTTTTTTTTTTATGTGCATGAGTCTTTTGCCTGCATATGCTCAACTATACCCTATGTATGCAGTGCCTGTGGAGGCCAGAAGAGGGCATCTGATCTATCGGAACTGGCATTCAGGGTAGTTGTGCACCCTAGGAATAGAACACAGGTCCCCTGCAAGAGTAGCAGGTACCCTTTAACTACTTACTGAGCCACCATCTCTCCAGCCCTCCTCGCGCTACCAATTCCATTAAAACCAACAAGAAAAAAGAAAAAGAAACTCAAATGGAAAATGAATCCAGTCAAGATATCATTTATTGTCATTTAAATAAAGGCTCTAATACTGATAGCACATGATCAACGTTATGTAGTCAATGATCTAACTTTACTTAGACAAAATCCAGGCAGCACAAACCACTAACTTGGTTTGATTTATTTCAAGTTAGGAGTTGAATCGGATAATGACCTCTTCCAAAATTCCCCACTCATTATTCTACCATGTACACTACTTCTGTTCAGGTACTTGCTGACTTAAGCTCCTACCACACTTATAAAGTAATGAAGGTGGACTTAAGTCCTTCCATATGTCAGTAAAAGACTCACCTACTTATTCTGAAGGTACTTCTAGCCAGTCATTGTTTTAGTAAACACCAAAATATACAGTTAAGTATTTTATCTAAGACTATGTAATATCAACACTGTGTTGCTAACACAATTTACAATACATCAAATAAGAAGCCCAAGCTTCATCTGCATTATCAGTTGTGTATTCCAGTTTTAATCATGCAGCTTTCATGAAGCTTAAACTGAGTTTGCAGGGGTCCTTTAGGGCAAAACATGGTTATATTCCTGACAAGTTGTATCCCAGTGGGTTATGCCCCACTTTATAAACTTTAAAGCCTGTATTACTCTTTACCATAAAAAAAAAAAAAAGGTGAAAGCACCAGCAAAATCTGATTCTAGGCATTTTCATTCTAAAATCTAGTAAATAACACTAAGTGATAATAAAATTTGCTTCCTTTTAGTTAAGTTTATCAGTAAAACCAGCAATATCCTTTTGGGAGATTTTTTTTTAAGCAAGCTAAGTAAAGGTGAATAGAAAACCTTCACTGATTATGTAAATCCTAGGCACAATGAACAAGATCACAAATAAGAGAACAAGGCACAGGACTTTAAAAAACAGAGAGGCTGGAGAGATGGATCGGTGCTGAGAGCACTTGCCCTGGAAATATGAGTTGAATTCCTAGCCTCCAGGTAAAAAAGCATGTGCCTGCAAACCCAGCCCTGGGGACGGAGGCAGGAAGACCCACAGTTTCACTACCATCCACCCTAGCTGGAATGAGCTTTCAGTTCAGTAAGAAATCCTAGCTCAGGCAACATCTTGCAGGGGAGGGACATGGGGAAAAGCAAGTGAAAATGACAATAGGTAGAATCCCAAATTGAGAGATTGCGGGTCAAAGTCTAAGATGTTCCCGATCCACTTAAGTTTTAAATTTCCTTCAGGCATTATCAGATCAAAAGCTAAGGTTCCATGAATAGTTTTCAAAGTTTACATGTATGAGACTCTTTAATATGTTATATACCATTTCTTCGAAAAAATTGTGTGTATGTGTACACACATCTGTGTACACCACCATGCACATGTTAGGGTCTGAGGACAATTTGGGAAGACATTCTCTCCTTCCACCATGGGATCACTAAATTCAGGTCACCAGACTTGGCAGCAAGCACCCTTAGCCATCTCACCATCCAATATGCCATTTATTTCTCTATGGAGTATCTGAAAAATTAAAGTGAACATGCATCTAGACAAAGCATGATTACACAAAGGAATCTTGAAAAGTTTATAATTTATAGAAAGGAACACAAATGATATAAAATCTGTTCACAAGTACAGAAAATCTGCAGTAGCCATTAAGACTGAACACTAACGAACGTTCAAATAAAATAACAAATATACAATTCTGAATTTCACAGATAGTGCCATGTTGTTATAAATTCAAATACAACTGGGGACTGATACAGAGACCCATCTTTGTAAAGCAGTTATTTTTCCAGGATCATCAATTTAGAAATTAAAACAGTTCTTGATTTCGCCATTAAGAACATTCGGGGACTGGAGAGATAGCTCAGAGGTTAACAGAGTGACTGCTCTTCCAGAGGTCCTGAGTTCAATTCCCAGCAACCACACGGTGCCTCACAACCATCTACAATGAGATCTGGTGCCCTCTTCTGGTGTGAAGGCATACATGCAGGCAGAACACTGTATACATAATAAATAAATTAAAACAAAAGAACAAAAAACACATTCAAGGCCAGCTGGGCTGGTCTACATAGTAAGTTCCCGCCATCCAGTGCTATGTAATGAAACCCTGTCTCAAAAATACTTAACTAATTAACTGCACAATGGGATTCAGAACCAAAAAACCCCCCTCAATTAGCAAGTGGATTCTCTTGCTACTAAATTCCAGTTCATGTGACACGAAAAGGGATGTGTTAATCCAACTGCTTTTGTTGTGTGGCTATTATAAGTACCTTCTCAAATAGTTTACAAGTTAGAAAACTGTGGGGTAATCTTAAAATTTAAAACAAAGCAAAAACAGCAACAGCAGTAAGTGAGAAAAATGGGAAACTGAACCAATCAAAACTCAAAAGGGGGAAACCGTGTATGCTGTAGAGAACACATGGTTCCATCTAACCTAGAAGCCGGGGGTCCAGCTCTCATTCCAACACACCACAGTCATAAAGGCAAAATAATTTAGTTACTTAAAGGGTTTTATAATAAGCTGCTGAAGTATCTCAAGTTATCACTGGCTCTATATTACCAGTGAAATAACAGAATCTGACCTTGCAGTGGTTACAGCTTTTCTTCCTCATGTAGATGATAAATGAATGAATGCCTCTTAGACAAAATATATAATGTAAACTTAGAATCTAACTTGGCTTGCAAAGACAAAGGGGGTTTTTTTTTTTTTTTTTTTTTTTTTTTTTTTTCCTTGAGGACAGCATAATTAAAAGTTGAAATACAAATCTATTTCCTATTCATGTGCTCCGGCACTCTTCCTCCCAAATAAGCTACACAGAAAAATGGTGCCAATATTTGCTAAGTGATGTTTCACACACGAAATAACATCCTATTTGACTCTAGTACTTTTTTATTATTTTAAAAAAAAGTTTGTGTGTCTGTGCATATGTGTGTGGTTGCCCAGAGGTCAGATGACACTGGAGCTGGAATTACAGGCAGTTGTGAACTGAATACCATGAGTGAGGGAACAGAACTCAAGTTCTCTGCAAGAGCAATAAGCACTCTTAACTGCTGAACAATCTCTCCAGCTCTGTATTCTTTTTTTAAAACAAATATGACTGTGCGGTCAAAATTTACAAACTGTCTCTTTAATCTCTCCTAAGATAATCATCATGTGATTGATGGTAAACAAATGCCTTTTTCTATAGTGACTACTATAAAAGAAGAATTAAGACTAACGCTCCACAAAAAAATACTGATTGGAATCTACAGATTAATCCACAAATTTTTTCTCCCCCCCCCCCTCCCCCCCAGAGCTGAGGACGGAACCCAGGGCCTCTAGCAAGCGCTCTACCACTGAGCTAAATCCCCAACCCCAATCCAGGAGTTTAAAAGCCAACAGATTTTGAGTTCAAAGTGGGGACAATGCAGTGGTCCTCTTGTAATTCCACCTCAGAAGGTGAGGACAACATGGGAGTAAGATGGCTAGCTCTGGATTCAACTGAGATCCCGCCTCAATAACTAAGGTTAAGAGTGATTGAGGAAGACTCCAGTTGGCAATTTTTTTTGTTTGTTTGTTTGTTTTTCAAGACAGTGTTTCTCTGTGTAGTTTTGGTGCCTGTCCTGGATCTCACTCTGTAGACCAGGCTGGCCTCAAACTCACAGAGTTCCCCAGATGTCAATCTTGAACCTCAGCTAAGACATATACAAACATGAACACACACTCACACACACACACACACAGAGAGAGAGAGAGAGAGAGAGAGAATATGAATATTTTTAAAGAGATTTCACAAAAATCCTGGCTTCTGTTAATAAGGTATCCATAGGGAAGATCCGACAATAAAAGGCCCAAGTCTCCACAGCTGGAATCAAGAGAAATGGTCTGGATTAAAGATACAAATTAGTGAGTCATCTGTAAGTAAAAATTGAAGTCATGTGACTCCCTAGGGAGCTGTTAGGTGAGGTGGCCATGGAGCTGAAACTAGAACAAAAGAAACCCTATATCTAATGCTAGATGAGCACAGAAAGAATAGCCAAAAGCAGAGAAAAGTTAAACATGAAAATTAAGCAGCATGAATTCACATCTCTGTTGACTGACTTGGAAGTTGTCCGAGGCACAAATGGAAACAGGCATCTAAATGCTGTTTCACTTTGCTTTCAGAGGAGAACCTGAAAGAAAACAAATGTTTCAACTGAAGACCTGCAAACAGCAAGGCCAAAGCAAAGATCCAGTTGAGAGGTCTGTGGGTGGGGGGTAGTTAGGAGGATAAGGTTCCTGTGAAAAAGAGAATTCTTCCTTTACTTTTATTAACTCATTTAACCTCAAGGATATTTATTAAAAAATGAGACTGGGACAAAGTTGGTAATATTGGTACTAAGAAACGAAAGAAACTTGCCATGTTATGCCCTCATTTTTTTTTCTGTAGAAAGGCAAGATTATTTATTGAAAGGCTAGACAAATTTTCGAAGTCCCATTCAATCAACTCTGTCCTGCCTATTCCCAACACTAAGGTGGAAATGCTTTTAGTCCACACAACCCTAGAAGGCAGGTACTACTATCACGTACACATTTATATAAATGAGTTCTGGTTCAATGTCTTCCTTCTGAAATGTCGGTCAACATAGACCTGGCCCTGGGGCCCACAGGTTAAAATCTACCACTCTTCTGTGCTGTTTTGCTACACCAAGCCAATAAAGTACCACAAGCTACCTAAGTAAATCACAATAAAAAAAAGCTAATGTTTAAAATCAGAATGCCAAAACAACACATACTGATATTTAAAATGAAGTATAATTTCATCTACCTTGATAACTCAAACAACGACCACTGACTATATGCAAAACAAATTATAATAAGCCGGGCAGTAGTGGTGCACTCCTTTAATCCCAGCACTCGGGAAGCAGAGCCAGGTGAATCTCTTTGAGTTCAAGGCTAGCATGGGCTACAGAGTGAGTTCCAGGAAAGGAACAAAGCTACACAGAGAAACCCTGTCTCAAAAAACCAAAAAAAAAAAAAAAAAAAAAAAAAAAAAAAAGAAATCTCATGCTATGATCAGAAATTCACATAACAGATGGGTCATGAGTCTCTAAACTGCTTCCTCTTCAGACAGACACCTATGTTCAAGGGAGTATTTTGTTGCCATTTTAAGTAAGGGATTACCCTAAACCAGTAGATAGGTATTGCTGCACATCACAATGCCAGTCTCCAAGAATGCACTATTTCACACTAAGCCACTGAAGGCTGGTACAGTCAACATCAGGTTACCCTGCCCTGGCATAGCAACTTACTATATCTATACTTCCAATTATATCATTTAGAAAAGTTCTTCCAGGTAATTACATTTCAGCACTAGGTAGTCTCTTAGGGATAGGGATAACAACATTTGAAAAATTCTACTATATTATTTTCAATTGCTCACAGTACTCTTATTTTTGAAGCAGGGTCTCAATATGCATCCTAAGCTGACTTCAAACTACTCAGGTGATCCTCCTGCCTCAGCCTCCTGAGTGCCAACACACCCAGCACTATCTCATTTAAAAAAACAAAAAAGGAGGCCAGCCGTGGGGGAACACACCTTTAATCTTAGCACTGAGAGGCAGAGGCAGACTGTTCACTATGAGTTTGAGGCCAGCCTGGTCTACAAAGTGAGTTCTAGGAGGGCTGTTACACAGAAAAACCCTGTCTCAAAAAAAAAATCAAAAAGGGCCGGGCGGTGGTGGCGCACGCCTTTAATCCCAGCACTTGGGAGGCAGAGGCAGGCGTATCTCTGTGAGTTCGAGGCCAGCCTGGTCTCCAAAGAGAGTTCCAGGAAAGGTGCAAAGCTACACAGAGAAACCCTGTCTCGAAAACCCCCCCCCCCAAAAAAAAAAATCAAAAAGGTTAGGCATTGTGGCATGTGCCTTTAACAATCCAGCACTCTGGAGGCAGAGGTAGTGGCAGTCAGGTCTACACAATGAGTTGTGGAGAGAGACCCTGCCTCAATAAATAAATATGTAAATTAATAAGTAAATAAATGACACATCTCAAATAAATACACAAATGGATGAAAATAGCAAAAAAGAAAACAGCTCTCCTAAGCTCATCCCTAATTTATCTTCATTCTTATTTCTTGAGGTGCTATAAGTAGTAACAAAAATGAATACTAAAAAGTCAGCAAACATGTAATTTCAGTAGAGTGAGCAAATCTCTGATAATGGCAAAATTCCTCCAAATGAGACTATTTAACATATTGTAATAATGCTAGCAGTTCATATTTATCATCCAGGAGGAATATGAGGAAAGATTAAGAAGTAATACCTTGGTGCTGGAGAAATGGCTCTGCAGTTCAGAGCACCTGTTGCTCTTCTCACAGGACTGAGGTTCCATTCCCAGTACCGACATAATGGCTCACAACTATCCTAACCCCAGTTCTAGGTAATCTGACACTCTCTTCTAACTTCCATGGGCACTGCATATGTGTGAGATAAATTCACAAACACTCATACACATACAATTAACTAAGAGGGTACACTAATAACTTTGAAGCTATTTTCAAAGTTGGTATCAAGTCTCATTTGACTCACACTAGCCCTCAAAATTCAGGGACCTGTCTTTTTTTATGAACTTATTTATAAATTGTTATTATTTATGCTACAAGATTATTTATCAATCTCTCAGATAGAGTTGAAGATATGCCGAGATAATTGAGTTCTAGAACTGCTATACTCAGGAAATCAACCTATAGAGCAGTCATCTGCAGGTGCCAGACATGTTCAAATAGGCTAGAGTGTTTCCCTTCTCCTTACCTTTTTAAAGTTGACAATTTTATCAAAGGCAAGTAATTCATCAAATTTTCATATATGAACAGAAAGTTCTGTGGGTTAACAGTACTGAACAGTAAGTATTGAGGTCAACAGTATGGGGTACTGTTTAAACACAAGGACTACAAGGATCACAAAATTCTGATCAACTAATTCAGTTATAGGTACTTGAAAACGTCCATTTCCAGTACCCTTAACTAGTTTCATGAACCAACTCTGCAACCAAACTACTCTTACTAGCATTTTGTATTTTTAATGTTTCTTTTCAAATAGTAAAATATAGAGTCAGATCTAGACATTTCCACTTAATCTATTTTCTTTACACTTTGATTTATCATGTGTTTGTGCATTTGCTCACACAGCCTCAGTTAAATGCACATTTACCACAATTCACATATGAAGGTCAAAGGACAACTTCTAGGAGTTTTCTCTCTTTCCACCACGTAGGTCCCAGTCATCAAATTCAAGGGCCCTCAGGCTTGGCAGAAACACTTACTGACCATCTTGCTAGCCCTGAATCTCTTATTTTTAACCTTTCAAACATGTTGCTACTACCCCTGTTTTCCTGACCTATGTTAACAGGAGGAAAAACATACCTAAGGAACAAAAGAACAAAGCCATTCAAAAGCTGAAGACTGCTCTGTGGCAACTCTGGTTGCTAGAAGCATCCCTATGTGGTTAGCTTATGTTTCTGCACTCAAGAGTTAGGCTTCCTTTTTTTCCCCTACCTTAAAAAAAAAGCTAAAATGAATACAAATGCATTATACTGTTCTTTAGAGGCCATAATAATAAACCTAAGACTTTTTTTTCTTTCTTTTTTACAGCACTCTACCACTAAGCAAACATGCCAATTCCAACTTAAAAGAATTCTTAAACTCGTAATTTTTAGGAATATGAAATAACTGGAGCTATACACTCCTAAATATCAGGTTTACAATCCATAGTACAAAGACCACTACTAAAAGCATTTATTTGCTGATTCCACTGAGAAACTAGAAGTAATTTAACAGCTGTCTAAATAACCAAAAATATTAAAAGACACTTCTGGCTCAATAAAATGACATCTGAAGAGAGACACTGCCTTCTCCAACAGACATCTCATTTGTTTGACTAGAACCATTTATATTTCCTTTAAACCAGCTGGTGTCTCCATTTTGAGGCATGTATCAATGTCTAGTGAACAATCTATTCCCCATTCACAAGCTGTAGTTTCCATTTTTTAATGGAAAGTTTCCAATGAATACAATGAGTTCTTACAATGGAATTTAACTCTTCATCCAACTCAGTTCCTAAAACAAACTACAGCAATGGTACCAAACTACAAACAATGTACACATTAATGTTAACTAGCCAACTCACAAAGAAGGACATTCACCAGACCATTGATTCACAGTATAATTACAAAAACAATGTATTAGATTTGACTGACAATACTGACAGTCTCTTACAATGTTGCATAATATTTTGATCTTATTAAAACAATTCCTTTCATAGGGTGGTGGTGGTACACACCCTTAATTCCATTACTCGGGAGGCAGAGGCAGATGGATCTCTGAGTTCAAAGTCAGCCTGAGCTGCTACACAGAGAAATCCTGTCTCAAAAAACAAACAAACTACTCCTTTCTTAGGAATGCCAAGACAATCTTTTGGTTACACAATAATATAGACATTAAAAAAGAATTTAGGTTGCCAAATAAAAAGCCCAGTATCAGTATGGAATTCAGCCCCTTACTCTGTTGGTCAGGGGGGGTGTCCTAGAGATCTCCTAGATGATACAGACTATTGTCAATGCTATCAGTTGTCCTCCAGAACTTGATGGATAAGACTCTACTGCTGAGGACATAGCATACTGTGGTCACGGGACATGGAGCAAGCTGGTACTGACCCAGAAGTCCCTCCCTGTTAGCTAGCTTCCAGGGTCACAGAAGGTATTTTACAGACTACTATGAAAGAAAAGTCATCCAACAGCACTGCCCAGCTGTCAACTCTGAGCTACAAAAATGATCAGTTTGGCATGACAAGCCCATGAGTGCAATTGTGGCATGACTGTCTTGGGAGAAAATGTCCTGCTTTCTGACTGGGCTTATGATTTCTGCCGGCTCCAAGGCAGAAATACATGCATGACACTGTCAATCTGGCCACCAACCTATGGCTATAGCACTCATAGACTCAGCTATAAACCAAGGATCCATATCACATCTCCTCCCACCAATACTCAGGGACCATCTTGGAACAGGCAGCAAAGTAAGAGTAAGGGCCAGATGTCAGGGAAGACCAGAATCAGAAGTCACGTCTTCTGGGCATGACAGAACTGGATTACAGCAATAGTCGTCGTAGGTCCAAGACCTGCATAAGATCAAGCCAGTCAACATTTATACACAAGACTCCACCCTTAGCTGAGGACCTATTAACAGTTGATGGCATCTGGGGTAGGAACAATCAATTATCTTTTAGCTCTTAGATCAGCCATGCTCCACTGGATGACCCCAAATCCATGAGTATATATAAGCAACATAAATTGGCACCTGATAGGTTATTTATGGGGGGGGGGGAGAACAGGACATTGAAATTGAGAAGGAAGGAAAGGGGTGGCGTGGATCTGGGAAGAGTTAAGTGTTTGATCAAAATACACTTCATGTACGTAGGCATTAAATTCTCAAAGTACTAGGGAAAAAATACATCCTTAAAATCTTATTTAGAGCAGGGCAGAGCGGCACCTACCCTTTAATCCCAGCACCTGGGAGGCAGAGGCAGGCAGAGTACTGAGTTCCAGGCTAGCCAGGGCTACATGATGAGACCATTTCAAATACACACACACACACACACAGTCTCCCCCCTCTCTCTCTTTCCCTCTACCTCTAATTTTTAAAAAAATTATGTTACTTTTCCACCAACTTTCCAGGATAAGTATTTGATGCACTTATTTTTCCCATTTTCATTTAAATGCCTCTCTCCCAACCCACCCTCACTCACCATCCACTATCCTCTTACACACTAAGAAGTATTTTAAGCAACACTGAATTATAATCCTAGACCAGAAGGCACACTCTTGGGGGGGGGGGTGCATAAAAAGACCTGACAATAAATATGAATTCTGGGGCAAAACATTCTCTCCACAACCTGACCAAGATAACCTGTAGTGGACTTTAAATTTTAAAGGAAGAGGACAGATACAACTGTATCCCAACTGTTTTTCATGGCACTGACATTTGAATTCCTTTGATTTTTTTCAATGTCATAAAATAATCATTTTTATTCTGTTTTAGTCATTTTAAAATGTTGTTTAAAAAAAAAATCCTTACCTCCCAGACTGTACAGAGAAACATGGCCATAGTTTGTCAAACCTACCTAAAGCACAGTTCTGAATCAGTAACTCAGGTACACCAAAAATCATCTTGAGATATGATGTGTAAAAGGGGGCAAGAACAGAAGCTACTGTTAATGAACATAACAGTTTCAAGTCTTGAGGGTAAGAAAACAAGCTAGATTCCTTCAACTAGCCCTTTTCTCTAGTATTAAGTTACAAGTTTGAAAAATATTGACTTAAATAAGAGTAGTCATCAAATCAAAGTTTGGAATCACCTTCTTGGAATGTCTAAAATAACAGTCAGGGTTTAAAACAGTGCCCAAGTTCCTGAAGCTACTAATAAGCCACATCAAAGCTTCAACAACACCATCCGAAGAAACCATGAGGTAGCTAGAAAGAGAACAAATGATAAAGACAAGCTGCATATGGTACATGCTCTGTATAAACTTCAAGTTCTTTAGTTTTAACCTAAAAAAGTTTAACCATACATTCACAGTGCCATTGAAAATTACAGTATATATGTACATTTTAGCAAATTTAAACTTCAGCAATCCTCCCTCAATTTTCAAGAAGTCAATCTTCTACATTAATATTCAAATTAACTGAAATGCCCACTTACTATTTAGCAAACTCTATAAACATCAATTAGGATGTAATTTTTAGATTTCAAGATGTGATCAAACTGTATCAGCTGGCTTTAAGACTAGCAATAATTCTAATCATTTTACTATTGTACTCTACCTAACTGAAGTTTGAGATAACAAGGAGCCAAGTATGTTAACCACTGCTCCAAAGACAGCAATGACACCACAAATTCGAAGGATCATTATTGTCTCTGAACAAGTTCCCTTTAAGTAAAGGAAGGAGTGATAGCTCCCTGCTGTTTTATGTATGTGTTCAAGATTATTTTAATTGCACAGGGATATACTGTAACTGACAAACCTAACACTACTTCCAATGAAATTTATTGCTGGTTACAGCTATTTTGAAATGGCCTCATTAGTAGTTAGGGCACCATTTCAATGCTCAAAGATAACATTTCATTAAGGACAATTAAAAATGTGTGCCCCAAAGAATTCATTCTTCACTCTGTTCTCATTTTTCAGTAATGTCTAAACCTGTGGTTCTTAACATTCCTAATGCTGAGACCCTTTAATACCTCGTGTTTGTGATGATTCCTCATGTTATGATGACCCCAACCATAAAATTATCTCGTTGCTACTCCAGAACTGTAATTTTGCTACTGTTGTGAATCGTTATGTAAAAATCTGATATGCCACCCCATTGGGGTCATGATACATGTTGAGAACCATTGATCTAAACAAATCAATCATGAATGCCTTTACACCTGTATAAGGGGGAGGGGACAGTTTGGGTACGATCATTAAATAAAATTTTTGGCATTCCTATGAAAACTGACTGCAAGTCTTAAAACAGTATTGCCCTAAGTTAGATCAAATATCTAATAGCAAGAATAGGTAACTGAGGTCTCACCATAGATTTGGGTATGGGTATTTAAATGTGACACTAAGAAAAAACCCACTTGGACAAGCCAATTGCATATGAAAGTTACCCAAATACAGAACTAGATAGTTCCCATCTTTTTAAAATGAGTTACTGAGAAAAAAATTTAATTAAGTTAATCAAAGCATTAAGGGGGCACACACACACTCCTCTCTCTCCCCCTCTCTGGCACCCACTCACTCACAAACCTTTGCATGCCACACACAAAGGAAATAGATTTATACTTCAAGTCCACAAAAGTCCCCTAAGGCTGTGCCGGGGGCACACAAAGATTTCAAAGTGCAGAGGGGA
>CABHPH010107210.1:0-10699 GCA_902168325.1 Peromyscus nudipes | reverse complement strand
AATGGGTGGGAATATTATTAGTTACTTGTTCAGTTATTCAGCAACTTAAAAACTGCATTCATTTGTGTGTGTGTGTGTGTGTGTGTGTGAGAGAGAGAGAGAGAGAGAGAGAAGAGAGAGAAGAGAGAAGAGAGAGAGTTTGTGTGTGTGTGAGCCTGTAAACAATTATGTGCCATGGTGTGAATGTGGAGGTCAGAGGACAACTTTTAAGAGTCATTTCTCTTCTTCCACCATGTGTGTCCAGGGGATCAAACTCAGGTCATTAGGCTTGTTATTAGGCTTGGTGGCAAGCCCCTTTACCCACTGAGCCATTTTATTTACCTTTTTGATTTTTTTTTTTTTTTTTTTTTTAGTGGTTTTTCGAGACAGGGTTTCTCTGTGTAGCTTTGCGCCTTTCCTGGAGCTTACTTGGTAGCCCAGGCTGGCCTCGAACTCACAGAGATCCGCCTGGCTCTGCCTCCCGAGTGCTGGGATTAAAGGCGTGCGCCACCAACGCCCGGCTTTTTTAAAAGTTTATGTTTTAGTCTGGTCTTATATTGTCCAGGCTGGCCTTGAACTCCTGATCCTTTTGCCTCCACTTTCCAAATGCTGGATCACAGGGGTGTACTGGAGTGCCATCTTGGCCTTTTGGAGATGCGGTCTCATTAGCTGTTCAGGCTGGCCTTGAAGTCCTAGCCTCAAGTTCTTCTACCTGTGAGTGGGGTTAAAGTTGTGAGCCGCCATATCTCGTTCAGTAACTTTATACCTATTATGTATGCCAGTGGTTTTGTCAATAAGATATAGTCACTCTCCTCAAATGACTTTCATCATAAATCACATAGGGAAAACACATTGATATGACAGAGTTCCTCTGCATAGCTTGTTATTTCAAAGGAGAAACATGAGGATTGAGATCTGAAAAGTGTTAATCAAGAAAGCTGGGGCAGGGAGGGAGGGAGGGAAGATAGTGGCGTGTATAGGCCAGAGGGATGGGAAAGAGAAGGATTTCTAAGTTTACAAGCCTGGACACTGTAGGACAGACAAAGTGGGGAGCAGTCTGTAGAGAGGTAGTGGGACTAGATCAAGCAAGATCTTACCAAGCCATATTAATGGTTTTGGCCTTTTTTTCCTGAAGCTGATGAAAAAGGCACTGAAAGTTTTAAACAGTGGGATGACATTAATCCCAACACTTGGGAAGCTGAGGCAGAGCTGTCAGAAGTTCAAGACCATCCCTGACCACAGGAGACCCATTCTGAAAAACAAAACAGAACAAAACGGGCCGGAGAACTGACTCAGATGTTAAGAGTGAGTACAACTCTCATAGAGGACCCAAGTTTGGCTCTTAGCACCTGTGTCACAACTGCCTGTAACTCTAGCCTCAGGGGATCCAGCACCCTCTTCTGGCTTTTGTGGTACCTGCACTCATGTGCACATACTCACAAACAGATACACATAATTTAAAATAAGTTGAAACAACAACTGCAAATCAAAAATAAAAATTACTTTTATATGGTAGCATGAAGGCTCATGCCAATAATTTAAACACTCAGGATTCAAGGCAGTAGTATTGCTGCAAGTTCAAGGTTAGTTGGGGCTAATAGTGAATTTTAGGCCAGTCTGGGCTACAGAGCAGGAGACCCTGTTTCAACCGCCCCCCCCCAAAAAAAAATCAACTCAGGGCCTCCCCAAACCAAACTAGGTTACATTTAGAGTGGAGAGAAGAGGGGGGAGCTAGAACTGTATTTGGGAAGAACTCTAGAGGGTTGGGAGAGGTTGGTTTGGAGATGTAGTCCTAAATGGTGGCAGAAGTCTGGTATCAGCACAGTAGGCTTTCTAGTCTAGAAAGGAGTGTTTGACACTGGTGGGTTGTGTTGAACAGGGGTTAGAAGGAGACTCATTAAACAACACTTACTAGTTGCTTGCTCTGTGGAAGGCTCTTTCTTTTAGGTATCATGATGGGGTATTGTGTTGCCTGTGTTATATAGCTGTGTAGTGATCATTGCTTGATGGATATATCTAAGGAAATGGAAATTGGTCTATAGTGAGTGCGTGCACCCATGCACATACCCATCAACACCCAAATCTTTTTAAGTTTTTTAATTTGTTTTGAGACAAGGTCTCTTGTAGCCTTGGTCTGGCTTTGAACCCCTGATCTTAGTCATTGATGAAAGACATGGGTCCTCTGAAGAGAAAGCTCAGACCAGTAGTCCCAGTACTAAGGGTGGAAGATTGAGAATTTCAGGCCAGCTTGGGCTATGTAGTAGACCCTGTTCAAAAGCCCCCTCTCCAAACAAACAAACAAAAACAACAAAAGAATGCTCAAAGATGGCTTATTTTACTTGTATCTGTTCTCTTCCATCATAAAGCGATTATGCCTACAAAAGGTAACTTGCACTTAGGAAAGAATCTGTAACCATTAGTACACAGTTGGTTTCTGACACTTTCCAGCTTTCACTCCTCCACAATGGGGTTGATTGGCAGAGCAGTGGGTTGAAGAATAGGAATAAGGCTTGACTATTAGCTGGCTGTGTGGGCAGAAGGGGGGAGAGGGAGGGAAAAGAGAAAAAGGACTCCAGGGTCTCTGGCTGTGGACTATTGTGGCATGAGGTTAAGCTATACAGTCTTTGTCTTTTAGTGTTCATTTTGCTGTTCTGTATTATAGATCCCTGACATTTTTATATCTGTAGTAGCTTTTTATAAATAATTTCAAAACATACATGTCTTCTACATAGATTGAAAACTATCCCCCTTTGAAAGGAACTTCCAGAGTATTCTAAAGAACCATAGTGCAGTGTCTGGAGAGGGAGATGTCTCATCAAGTTTAGCTGGGTCTTGAATTTAGAAGTTGAGGGGAAAAGGAGGTTTGAGAGGTAGCAGATGCAGATTGTAGTCATAGCAACATGACGGGTGTTCTTGAGACCTGAGTAGTGGCAGATGCAAGGAAGGGTAATGGAGTTGATGAAGAAAATGGAGGTTTAGAAAGGTAAAAGGGGAAACCCTGTGTTAGGGTGAGATGTTTAATTTTAATTTGGCTCATGTAATGTTAATTAGGGTAGTCAAAGGGGGCTTTTGATTGTTGGACTTCAAATACTTTGATAGATGGATCTTGGTAGTCAGCTTCAGGAGGAGGAAGAGTCCACATAAGGGAATAGACCTTGGTGGCTACTTTAGGAATGTAATCTAACGGTTTTTAGCAAGGCAGAGGGACTGGGGGAGAAAGGCAAGGCCTGACAGAGCCATGCTTGCCGTGCTTGAGTTGGCAGAGTTCCTTTCAGTAACCTTGAACTCTTCTGTTTTCTTGACTTCACTTCTCAAATGCTAGAATTACATGTGTGTTACCTAACAGTGGTTTCTTAAATGTTTCAACCTCATTGATACTATAAATCACTGTGGTAATTATTATTACTTTGTAGTCCTGACTGGTTTGGAACTCACTATGTAGATCAGGCAGGCTTCAAACTCACAGAGATCTGCCTGCCTCTGCCCTCCAAGTGCTGGAATCAAATGAGTGTGTGGCCATACCTGATGATAACCTGTAATGGTCTTGTTACTTAATCTTTGTGGAATCGTGAAAGAAAGAGCCAAATGTAGAACTGATTTATTATGAGGAACTTTTTAGTCTCTGTGTTAACCTACTGCTATTATCTTTAAAACATTTAAAAAATTATATGTATGGGTGTTTTGCCTCGGTATATGTCTGTTTAGCACATAAGTGCCTGTGGAGGCCAGAAGAGGGTCAGATGCCCCTGAAACTACAGATGGTTGTGGGCTGCCCTGTGGGTGCTGGGAATCAGACCTATGCCCCCTGGAAGAGCACACAGTGACCTTTACCAGTGAGCTATTTCTCTAGCCTGCCATTATTTTTTATGCTATTGTATGTCCTGAGTTATATCTTGTATATTTTGTTTGATTACACATTTTATATTGGTGTAGATTATGACCCTATCCCATACCAAAGGGACTGAGCTCAAGGATCTGGATTTGCATGCCCCATCCAGTAAAATAGACAGTATTGCTCTGTGCTGTCCAGGCTTGTGCTTCAGGGATCAAGAATCCAATGGCTGTGACTGACCAGAGACCACCACACCACCCCTTGTCTGTTTATACTTAGGTAATGTACGAATTGTGTGAGCACACCCAAAGCTACCCACTGTCTCTGTCACATATAGATGGAACATGCACTGAGTGTCTAGTCCTAAAGTGGAAGACTAGGTAAGGGCTCTTTTAAATGCTTCTGAAAAGCATGCTTAGATTTGGGGACCATAGACTATTTGAATGTCTTTGAGTTTCCTTTAAAGTTGGATAAAGAGGCCTAGCCAGTCCAGCATATCCAGGAGTCCAAGTTCTGCAATATCTAGAACTCCCAGGAAGGCTTACTTGTTTCAAGGTCTAAGGGAGGGTGAAGTTTAAAATAGGTTGAATACATTCAGATCTCAAGGCCCGCGTACTTCTTTGTTGGAATTACACTCAGATAAGTGACCTTGCATTGGTTAAGTGAGCCTTGTCTTGAGACACCTTCTTTTTTCTTTCAGCCAAGAAATTTAAGAGACTCAGTGGCCTGGGAGATTACTTTGTCAGGGCCTACTGAAGAGAAGGCCATCTACATACTTGAGCAGTGTGGTTTGGTAGTGTGTTTGATATATCAGGTCCTAAGACAGGGGTAGCTCAAACAGATGTGGCGTGTTTCAGTCCCCCGTGGCATAACAGTTCAGGTGACTTGTCTTGTGAGTAGTTCATCAAATGCAAACGAGAGCTGACTATTATGCTGTAATGGAGTGGGGGAGGTATTCTTGAGATCTTACACTGAATAAAAGGTGATCCCTGAGGTAATCTGAGTCATTAGTGCATAGGAATTGGGCACAACCTTGTTAATGAGAAGTCTTGACCAGTTTCTGGTTATTTGGTCCCTTCCTGACTCCTAGGATTGGTGTGTTATAGGTATGTAAGCATTCAACCAATAAAAGGTTCTCTTTTGAACCTCTTGATCATGGGATTGGTCTTTTCCTAGCCCTGTGTTTCAACAGTGGGTGTTTTGAATGAGCATGACCCCCATAGACTCATATGCTTGGGTACTTAGTGAAACTATTTGGGAAGGGTTAGGAGGTGTGGCCTTGTGGGAGGAAGTGTGGCCTTGTGGGAGGAAGTGTGGCCTTGTGGGCGGAGACATGTCACTGGGGATGGGCTTTGAGATTTCAAAAGCCCATGCCGGGCCCAGTCTCCATTTCTCTGCCTCTTTTCTGTGGGTCAGGATGTAGGCTCTCAGCTACTGGGGGGCAGCCATCCTGACCTACTGGTAGTCTTCCATCTGTCCATACTCCAGTATCAATTTTGGCTGCCACCAAGAGCAGCCAAAATACTGTTCTGGCAGAAGGAGATTAACCTTCATTTTAGCTAAGAGGTCTCTTTCCATAGGGGATGTGGGGGTCTCAAGGACTATTAAAAAGGATAGAAATGGAGAACTTCCCAGGAGCAGGCAAGAGGCTGAGTAAAATGCCTTTTCAAGGGGCTGGCTGATGTATTCCCTACATAGTAGTCTTTTGTTGGGATCTAGGGTCAGGAAAACAGGGGAGGACTGAGAATCGGGCTCCTGTATGGACAAGGAAACTGGACTGGTGCTCTCCCACAGTCAAGATTGTCCAGGGTTCCTCAAGATAGACTGGCATAGTGTTTATAAGGGGAGGCCCCAGGTCCTTTGGGGCAAGAAGATGACTTCAGTCTAGACAGAGTCTGAGGGCACTCAATCTTCTAGTGATTGTCATTACAGATGGAGTGGGCCCTGGAGGTAGCCTATGTCTCTGAGGACACTGTTGGAGAGATGGCTTGTGGTTTAGAGCATTGGCTGCTCTTCCAGAGGAGTTGGGCTCTAGTCCCAGCACCCCCATTGAAACTAACAATAATTTGTAACTCCAGTTTTAGGGGTCTGACATCCTCTCTGGCCTTCTCAGGCACTGCATGTATGTGATGCACAGACATATATGAATTTAAAACACCCATTCACATAAAACAACAACAACAATAAAAAAACTCCATTTTTTTCCCCTTAAGAGGAAACAGGACCTTCTGGCCTGGATTGTGTTTCTGGAGGAGTTCCCACGGCAGCCAACAGTTCACTATGATACTTGTCTTTGCCTTTTTTCTCCAATTTTTTTTTTCCCTGCTTCTGATCTCAGTTATAAAATACCACACTAGCTGCCAGACCCAAATCATTTAGTGGCTTGCTTGGCCCAACAGTCAACTTCTGAAGTCTGTTTTGAATATGAGGAACTGATTGAGTAAAAAATTATCCTTTAAGAGAATCCCTTCCTGTGATCTCACCTTTATGTTGGTATACTCTTTCATAGCTCAGCCTCTATAGGAAAGCCACAGGGGCCTCCTTTTCCTCCTGGCAGATAGTATTCATTTGTGAATAATTTAAAGGTTTAATTTTGGTCTCCCAGAGACTCTCTAAGACAGAATAGAAATGATGCCTTCTATTCTAGACACCCATTTATCATTAGGGCCCCATTTAGGGGCTTGTATAGGGACTACTGCTGGCCAGTTGGGAAGCTAGTATTTCTCCCTTTCCCTTTGAATATTTAATAATTGTTTCCCCTCCAGATGGGGTCAAAGTTTGTCTCAAGTAACATCACTTCTTTCTAGGCCAAATCATGGAGCTGAGTAATTTGTTCAAAAGTTTGTGCATACTTGTCTCAGTTATCTGTGTTACCTAAGTCCTGCCTTATCTTTGTTAGTGCTGACAAGATTCACACCTATTCAAGAGTGATGTAACTGGGTCATGTGCTAGTTATGATTTTAAAATCTATTAGTTGTGTGTGTGTGTGTACGTACGTACATATGCATACTACAGCACGCCTATGGAGGCTAGAGGACAACTTGAGGGAATCCATTCTTCCCTTCCATAGTAGGTGCTAGTGATCCAGCTCAGGTCAGCAGGCTTGGCAGTGCATGCCCGTCATCAGTGAGTAGAGTTCCTCTTCCCTCACGTACTTGCTGGGATTGTTAGTTTTCTTGATTTTTGCCATTTTAATTGGGATGAGATTGAATATCAGAGTAGTTTAAATTGCATTTCATTGATTGCTAAGTATTTAGCACACTTAAAATATTTATTGGCCATTTTTTCTCATTTCTGTTTTTAATTAGCATATATTAATTTTTATAATTATGCTCTCCACTTGTCGTCTTCCATTCTTTCAGCCACTCTTGCTCCAGTCAGCATATAGTGGAGTCCACAGTTGAGGAAGCGTGGTGATGGCAGTACTTCCTGTTCCAGCTCATTTCTTTTTTTTTTTTTTTTTTTTAAAGTTTTCTTTTTATTTATTTATTTTGGTTTTTTGAGACAAGGTTTCTCTGTATAGCTTTGGTGCCTGTCCTGGTTCTCGCTCTGTAGACCAGGCTGGCCTCGAACTCACAAAGATCCACCTGGCTCTGCCTCCTGAGTGCTGGGATTAAAGGTGTGCGCCACCACCGCCCAGCCCAGCTCATTTCTTGTTGACTGGACATAGGTTAGATTTATCTGCAAAGAGGAACCTAGGTTAGGAAGCTGTCTCCATCAGACTGCCTGGAGGGATGCTTTGATTTCATCCTTTCCTGTTTGTGGCCTGCCTTTTCTGTATTAATGCTCTAGCTAAGGCTTTGAATACTACATTGAAACAGGAAAGAATGGGCACATTTGTCTTGTTCCTGATCTTAGTTTTTCCCATTTAGTATGTTTGTTATAAGTTTGTATTATAATCTTTACTACGAGGCTTTTTTTCTTTTGGTTTTTGAGACAGGGTTTCTCTGTAACATCCCTGGAACTTGCTTTGTAGACCAGACTGGCCTCAAAGTCACACAAACCCACCTGCCTCTGCCTCCTGCACTGGGATTAAAGGCGTGTGTCACCACACCCAGCCTGAGGCATACTCTTTTTAATTATTTTAAAATTAAAAAATTTTAATCACGAAGGGTTGTTGAACCTTTTCAGTCTTTGTATGTATCTGTTGAGATGACCATGTGATTTCTGTCAAAGTGTACTTATGTGCTACATACATTTGTTTGATTTTTATATATTGAACCATCCTTGTGTCATTGTAAAGAAACTAATTTGGTCATTGTTTTAAAATGTAAGTTTTAGTATGAAATTTTCTTTCAGCTGTCAGCTATGAGAGCTGATTCCCAAAGGTTCTAGGAAATTGTGCTTTTGTTTTTCTTTGATTGTAGGATTTTTAAGAAAGACTGATTTATATTACATGTATTAGTGCTTACCTGACCGTGTGTATACCATGTGTGTGCCTGGTGCCCACAGATGCCAGAGGAGGGAGTTGGATCCCAGGAACTGGAATTAGGTATGGTTATAAGCCACCAAATGGTTTCTAGGAAATGAACTTGAGTCCCCATGTGCTCTCATGACTGTTGAGCCATTTTTCCTGCCCCTGATTCTAGGAGTTTTAAAATTTTATTCCTAATTTTTTTCATTGGCCCACTGGTCATTCATGAGTATATTTTTCAGTCTTAATGTGTATGTAGTTTCTGTATTTTTGCTATTGGTTTCCTATTTTATTGAATTGTGATCTGATAAGATAAAAAATTTCAATTATTTTGTATTTTTTAAGATTTACTTTGTGAACTACAGTTTATTTAACTTAGCTCATTAATTAACTTATTTCACCTTTATTTTTGTGTGTGGGCGTGTGTGTGTCATAGTGGAGTGTATGGACCAGAGGACAACTTGTGGGAATCAGTTCTCCCTTCTATCATGTGGGATGGAGCTTGGGTCATCAGGTGGCAAGTGCTTTTTACCCACTGAGCCATCTTGCCAGCTCCTGATGTCTAATTTTACAGGTTTTTCTGGACTGTTGAGGAGAATGTGTGTTCTGATTGTGTTGGATGGAATATTATGTGGGTACCTATTAAATCCGTTTGACCTTTGGTGTAGCTGAATTCAGAAATTTTTTGTTTACTTTCGGTTGGATGTTTTACCCAATGATGAGAGTTGGTGGGATACTCAACTTCACTAGTTAATGAATTAGGGCTTTTGTGACCTTTTATGCCCACTAATATTTGTTTTATGAAATTGTGAGCCCCCAGTATTTGATGCATATAGACTTAACATTTTGTATATCTTCCTGGTGAATTGTTTCACTTTTCACTTATTCATATATAATACAGCTTTTAAAAATATTTGGGGCTGGAGAGATGGCTCAGTGGTTAAGAGCACTGACTGCTCTCCAAGAGGACCTGGGTTCAATTCCCAGCACCCACATGGCAGCTCACAACTGTCTGTAACTCTAGTTCCAGGGTACCCAACACCCTCACATAGACATACATGGAGGCAAAACACTAATGCATGTAAAATAAAAATATATAAATTATAAAAAAAGAACTTAAAAAAATATTTTGTCTAATTTTAGTTTGAAATATACTTTATCAGCTATCAGAGCAACTATGCTAGCTTGTTTTGGTTTCCATTTGCTTGATAAGTCTATTCTTTGATACTCTCTGTGAGTATTTTTTTGCTAGTTAGGTGCATTTCTTGGCAGCAACCAAGAGCTGGATCTACTTTTTTTTTTAAATTTTTAATTTATTTTACATACCAACTACAATTTCCCCTCATTCTTCTCCTTCTGTTCCCTCCCCCACCTCCTTTCTACCCCACCCCTCTCACCCTATCCACTCCTCAGAAAGGGTAAGGCTTCCCATGGGAGTCAACAAAGTATAGCATATCAAATTGAGGAAGGACCAAACTCCTCCCCGCTGCATCAAGGCTGAGTGAGGCATCTTACCACAGGCAATAGGTTTTAAAAAGCCAGCTTGTGCACCAGGGACAGATCCTGGTCCCACTGCTAGGGACTCCACAAACAGGGACCTAGCTACACAACTGTTACCCATATGCAGAGGGCCTAGGTTGGTTCCATGTGAGCTTGGATCAGCTGTCTCTGTGGGTTTCCCCATCATGATCTTGACACCCCCTCACCCCTACCCTCCAACCCCCCACCCCGCCCTTGCTTTTATAATTCCTCCTCCCTCTCTTCAACTCCTGGAGCTTGACTATAGATCTCTGCATCTGCTTCCATCAGTTACTGGTTGAAGGCTCTATGATGACAATTAGGGTAGTCACCAATCTGATTACAGAAGGCCAGTTCAGTCACCCTCTCCACTGTTGCTAGGAGTCTTAGCTGAGGTCATCCTTGTGGATTCCTAGGAGTGGCACTGGCACCAGGTATCTCCCTAACACCATAATTCCCCCCTATATCAAGATATCTCTCCTTGCTCTCCCTCTCTATTCCTCCCTTACCTCGACCATCCTGATTCTATGTTCTCATCCCCCTCCCCTCCACCCTCTTCCCCACCCCTAGTTTACCCAGGAGATCTTATCTATTACCCCTTCCCAGGGCGATCCATGCATCCCTCTTAGAGTCCTCCTTGTTACCTAGTTTCTTTAGGGCTGTAGATTATAGCCTGGTTATCCTTTGCTTTACATCTAGTATCCACTTATGAGTAAGTACATACTGTGTTTGTCTTTCTGGGTCTGGGTTACCTCACTCAGGATGATTTTTTTCTAGTTCCATCCATTTGTCTGCGAATTTCATGATGTCATTGTTTTTTACTGCTGAATAATACTCCATTGTGTATATGTACCACATTTTCTTTATCCAACCTAGATTGTTTCCAGGTTCTAGTTATTACAAGTAATACTGCTATAAATATAGTTGAGCAAGTGTCCTTGTGGTATGATTGAGCA